>JAUPFP010000032.1:1247500-1522500 GCA_036925085.1 Brachycybe producta
ACATGAACTTTCTCCATTGGACAGCACTGAAGCCCGGCCGCCATCTTGGATCGACCGGACACTTCAAAAAGTGCCAACGGAGCGGTTTTTCGCTCCATGTGACTCATTGTTGTACCTTCTCTCATCTTTTTGTGTCCTCTTCTCTTCTCTTCTCTTCCAGAGGGTTGCACTCACGCGCCCCCTGGCGGAGTTCCTCTTGTTAGAGAAAACTTCTCTTTTTCTTTGAATTTTCTCTCTTTTTGTGTCTTTCTCCTGGCCACCATAAAAACGTGCCCTGGAGGAACTTTTCAATCATCAATTTGTGGACATTGCAATAAACTGACCGGAAGTGGCCACCACAGCGCCACCTACGGACTTCTTCATTCTACTCAACATAGTCCCTCACTGGGCACTGACTCTGTCTTTTTCATCCAGAGCCATCCAGCAGTGAGGACTCAAAATTTCTTCAGTCTGAACATTTCTTCTGGTTCACCAAGCATTTAGCTTGTTGAACACACTTCAATTTCTACACTGTTTTACTTTTTTTTAATAAAACTAAATTAAAACTTTTGATGTGCGGGCACCGCACCTAAGTTCTAAACTTTCAAAGTAAAACAGCTTTCTTTTCTTGCTTCTTAGGAGAGTTCAGCCATCTTGAACTTCTCCTTTGTTTGTGCATTTAAAAAAAAAAGTTCAGCCATCTTGAACTTTTTGTTCTTTGTGTGTTCTTCACACACACACTCTTCATTCTTGTTTCCAAGTAAAACTAAAAGTGCGGGCACCGCGCTCTAGCTTTACTCTTCGTATTGCTTTCCTCTTCTTCAGGCAATTGCAATACACTTTCATTTCTAATTCACTTTCCGCAGTGCAATCTTGATTGGGTGGTGTACCACGCTCAAGGTTGTATTGTACATCTGCTGTTTCTTTATTGAGGTTTTTGGAATTCTCGTAACCTCCACGTGGTCGCCAAATACCACGTGTAGAGAGAGATCTTACCAAAATTGATACTCAATAGAGAATCCACGACGCTACACCAGTTGGGAACCAAAACTCGTCACACGCCCAACTGAGAACACGATCAACACGATACAACCATCACCACACTAACGGAGTGAACGGCCACTTCGTTATACACGTCACAAGCTTAGGTAATCTATCGTTACTCAGTGTATAAGAGTACGATAGTGTCGGTTGCCGACAAGCACTAAATTACCAACGCACAGTGACATCACCGACCTACAACTTCACGAACTGAACGAGTCCCATCATACTGGAACCCGAAAGTATAGCTCAGAGTGTACTCGAGAACCCTCGGAGCTGCACACAACGACTTGGACTTCGCCGGACTCGTTCATCACCGCACATTCACATTACACAAGCCACATCATTAATCATGGCCGCCTCACACGACAATACGGGGTCCCTGTCTGATCACCAGGGTTCACACGAAGATCTGTTGGAAGTACCCGTGACTACTGATGTGACACCACCGCCGCGGCCGACTGGGGCCGAGTTTGACCACCTGTCACAACAAGTGGCTGCACTCTCGACTCGTATGTCCCATGTCCCAGTTATATCCGATTCACACCGAATCGACCGACTACACCACGGCGGACAACACGCACACACCGACTTCGCGACGATGACTCGGACGCCTCGTCAGCCCCCTATGTTGGCTACAGAGAGCGTCACGATCGTTACGAAAGACATTACACACCGCACACACGTCGTCTACCGCGTAACCCTGACTGGCAACAACAAGGGCAGTCAGATGATCCGCGTCACAGAGATGAGCGTGCGGAAATACCGATTACGACACGTGCTGATTCTCCTCACTCGCTTGTCCGGGTTGCACGTAGCGGTCGCCGCTCGACACCCCCGGAACAACAGCCTAGCCAAGGAGCGACACAAGGCACTTCAGTTTACGCGCCACGTTTTCCACCGCAAGGGGTAGGTCTGATGCCGGCTGGAATGCCAAACGTCCAGGATGGCATCTATCGACCAACCCCCAGAGAACCCTCCGTGGAAGAGTTCAATAAGAAATACAGCGGTCGTCACCCTGCCGACTCGATCCAAAAATTCAACGGATTGACAGGTTTCCGTCCCTTCCTGGAAGAATTCGAGGAAGTGGCACACCTGTACGGTTGGAAAGACCACCACAAGGAGGAATACATCACGGGGTGTTTCACTGGGGCCGCCCGTACGTGGCTGAGTAAACTGAGGTATGAGCTTCAGGACATTCCTTGGCCAGCACTGAGAGTACAGATGGTAGATACGTTCGGGAAGCCGAACGAACTAGCCATCTTGGAGAAAAAGTATACAGAGATGCTCCAGAAGGAAGGTGAGAGTACACAAGCTTTCATCTGGGAGTTTATGATACTCGGCGACCGAGTTTACCCACAACTTGATGATCAGCTGCGTATAAGCCAGTTGCGCCGCGCTCTACATCCCACCATACAGAACGCCGCGCACCACGCATCTACGACGTCGTTCAAGGACTTCGCAAACGCCGTCCTCAATATGGAGGTGGTCTTGCTGTCCTTGGATAAATGGCCGACGGAACCAAAACCCGCAGCTGATTCACAGTCGGGTAAAGGAGCATCGAAGACCGACAAGGAGCCGGCGGCAGCCGCCAGCCCTAAAGACAAAACACACCGGTCTAGGCATGATAAAAAGCCTAGTCAGACTGCTGCCACCAATTCAAACCGACACTCTGCAGCGGACACCCAACCAGAGACCACTCGCACGTTCGACAAGAGTAAGTCGACGTGTTATAATTGTGGCAAACTGGGGCATTTCGTCCGTGAGTGTCGGCAACCGAAGAAGAAGGTTGCAATTAAGCAGTTTGGGGAGCCGGTTACCGACTATGACATCAAAGGAGAGGTGCCTGAGACGGATATCATCACCGAAGACGGCATTGAGTTTGCCCTGATAAGAGTGGCGGGACAAATCCGCCGGATCCCTCTTCCAGCAGCAGACTCAGCCGCCGGAGCACCTACTCCTGATAAACCCGACAACGACAGCTCTGACGACTCTGAGGATATACCAGTCAAGGTGCTCGACCGGGCTCCTGCACATAAATGGACCCCGGACGAGCTAATCGTTTGGCAGGACACGCTCGACGTCCTTAAACAATCCACCAAGGAGATTGGGTGCCGTGAAAATAAAACAATAGCCATCATGGCTCCCGGAACCCAATCGCCGACGAAGGGCCACTCCTGCTGCCGAAGACTAATGACAACGGTGTATGAGCAGCTGGTAAGCAGCTGTTCACCTCAAGAAGTCGGAGACTATGATGCCAGCGACAAGAACCCGCGCATCGCCGTCACGATCAACGGAAAGAGTATACGGATGCTCGCGGACACCGGAGCTACGGGCAGCGTTATCACCATTGAACTCGCGCAGGAACACAAGTTCGAAATCGAGCCTGTGTTAATCCCACCCAACATTCAGGGTGTGGGAGGCCAAAGGATCACCGTGGTGGGGCGACTCGCCGCGACGGTCCAGCTAGGCCCCCACGCTGTGCGAGGGCACTTACTAGTGATTACCGGCCGGCACGAAGCCATCTTAGGCCGAGATCTAGGCCGGGCTCTGCACTTAGCTGTGTCCATGACAACAAACAAAGTATACGTGGAGGACGATCTCTTCGAATCCACACTCCGACAAAAATGCATCGAAGCACACATCGGATGGGCTCTGGGAGAAACTTCCGTAGAGGCCCCTGGCAAATCTGCCAGCACCTCTAAGGAAAACCTCGAAACTCCACCCCGTAAGTGACGACGAAAGCAACGGCCACCCACGCTGTCAAGAAACCAAACGCGACGAAAATAAAACAATAATTCACCAGTGTTTATTTCATGACTATGGAAATAAACACCAGCAACCATCAAATATCAACAATAGAAGAGCGGGAGGAATTTGAGAATTGTTGTGTTAAGAAACAACTGAGGACAGTTGTCAAGAGGTGGGGGAGGGGATAAAAGGAACCCCCCAACGAATAAACAACCCCACAGCATCAACAACCCCTCTAAACACTCTCAAATAACTCCCAAAACTCTACAAAATTCATACAACTTTAATTTTTGAAACACTTCTAAACTTTTCAAAATGGCCGCCAATATTTACATATTGGCAACCATTTCAAACATGCAATAAACTACACCGGAACCACGTGGCCTTCACACACAACTGTCAACCACGTGGTACACCTGGGAAAAACGCCGAAGGCTAGTCAAGGACGTTCAGAAGAAAAATCAAGAGCCATAAAAGGGTCAGCAAAGGAAAAACACCGTGCTCCCCTTTATTATGGACGGACGTCATTGACCATGCTGTTGACAGTAGAAGGATAGAAACTTCAAAGAGACAATTGCTCTGGGGGCCAGACCAATGCACTGGGACTTCAAAGAAAAAAAACAAACAACAAAAACTGCTGGCCATAAACAAATAAAAAGGAAGAAAATCAGTTTTGAGGATTTTGTGAGAGCGGACACCTTCAATTAAAAAATAAAATTGAAGAACCTGTCACCCTCTCAATTAAGATCGAATTGTGGGACACCAACTCCTGCCCCACTCCCCCCTAAAAATAATAACAAACAGCAAGGTACATTAGTAACCTTGCTGACCTATTCTTTCCAAAAAAGGCATTAAGGAAAAGAAGGGGAGAAAGTTAATGGGCAACTTCACACCTCGGTGTGAAATAAAATAACGGCCCTTCTCCCTCGAGATTCCTTAGTCCTTTTGTTTATCTAAAAATAATAAACAGGACCGACTCTGATAAGAATTAGATCAACACCTCTCACATCTAATGTCGGTGGGACAACCCCCACCCCCAATAAATAAAGTCGTGAAGAAACCAATTAGAGTAAGGTGTCTTATTCTAAAAGGGGCCGGCCCTTCTAACTTTTAAAATTAAATAAGAAAAGTGACCAAACTTGGTCAATTACCACTCGATTTGCTCTCTTCAAAGAAGCACTCGTTTTTGTTCATCTCTTTATGCTCGATCTTCTTCAATCATCAAATCTTCAATCTACTTCTGTGCCAAGTTCCAAATTTTAATTTCGAACTTCTCCAGTTTTGTTGTCAATCCAAAGCTTGAGTACCACCTTCAAGCCTTTGAACTCACGTGCAGTGCATCAGGCCTTCAGAACTCTTTGGACCTCTTGAAATAATAACAGAGTGATCGGGGACCGATTTCTGTTATTATTTGGAAGTAACCACCAGCAGCGGGACTTTTGAAAAAGTAAGAACTTTTAAACTCTTAAGAAAATATGCCAGGTAGAGGCTCATGGAGAGGAGGCAGAATGATGTCTGCCTCTTCTAGTGAAGATGAGACGGAGAGTGGAACGGCGGGGACCGCTGAACCCCTCTCTCAATCTACCTGCCAGCTACAAAAGGCGGGCGCCGCCAGTGCGCCCACAACAAGAAGAGAGTCGCCAAACATAATAGATAGGCGCCGCACCTCCTCCGAACCGGAGAATTTTCACCGGCGTGGGGAGAAGCGCCTAAAAGCAAGCTTCAAGCGACCTGCCAATGTCGGGCGCGAAGGGAAGCCTGCTGCTCCAAGCAGCATCGTCCCCTTCGACGTCACGACATCAAAACACTACTGGGAGGAGCGGGAAGACCGCATCGATATCAACCTCATGGCATGGGGGGTTAACCAGGCGTTCCGCGATAGCATCGCGCCTGGTCAACCCATTCCGGGTGGAGCTGAAGCAAGAGGGAAGCGTGGGGGAGGTGGATCTGTGCCCTCCCCCCTCGAAGACCTCCACTTGGAGCTGCAGAGGGAGGCTGCTCTTCGTCGGGCAGCCAGAGATAAGAAGGAAGGGGAGGACAATCTGGCGTACCTCCGTGCGGTTTGCGCCCGCCTTGTCGAGCTGGGCTTACCGTGTACGGCGCAACTCCCGAAGGAGGAGCTCCTGCGAATCGAGGCCCGACTCCAAGAAGCCGCCCGAGTTACGTCATCAGCTACGTCATCACCTCCATCCTCGAACTCGCCAGCAACCCTGACAACTGGCCTCTCCACATCTCCTTCTCCACCCATAACGCCACCAGAGCCTTTCCAACACTGCTCACCGGTGCCGTCAATCACTCCGCCGCCTCCTCCTCATACACCATTATCGTCACCACCAACCTCCCGATGTGCCACGCCTCCACGCAGCGAGGCCGCCACACCAACTCCGACTCCAAAGCTACCTTCCATAGTGGTGGTTCCCCAACCTGTTCGTGTTCAGGTTCCCACTGGGGCTCGCCCCAAGGAGCCTCAACAGTCCTACAGGGGCCACCACTCTTCTCGAGACTCTTCAACGGCCACAACCACGTCGCTCTTCGCCACGTGGTTCCCATCTTTCGCCCCGACGCCGACCCGACGGAAGAAGTCAGCAGGAACAACGTGGTTCCTCTGGACGCGGCCCTCCGCCGCGTAATAACTTCGACCCAAGGGTCAGGCAAGACCTACAGGATCACCGAGTCCAACTGGACCGCGACCATCGCTACGAAACTCGGGGCCCTCCTACTCGGGTCCCGCATCGCTCTCCTCCTCCGCCACCTCCGGGCCGCCCTTCTGGACAACCTACGCCTACACCTTTGATGCCGCCACCTTCCGCAGAGCGTGCCGCGTTCTTGAAAAAACAGAAGGCCATCACAAACCTTCTGCAAGACGTCATGCGACAGGGAGGTGACCCCATGGAAGCACTGGGCCGTGCACCAGGAAGTGCCAAGCCACTGGAGGCGCTGAGCAGGAAGTCGGCATCGAAGCGACTACGTCAGCGGGCCCGCGATATGGCCCGGTCCGCCTTGCGCCATGCCAGGCCTATCACGGGCGCATCAGTTTCTTTGGAACCTGCGGCTCCAACACCAGCCCGACCAGCCGCACCGCCCACTGTACCCCATGCCGGGGCTACTCTGGGGCGGTTACCGCTGGATCATCCGTTCCGTGCAGCCACCTCCGGCGAGAGGTTGCTCAACAATCGGTGGGTCACTTGGCAGCGCGAAGTGCGCTCTGCAAACACCCTTTACGTAGGACACTTCTCTTTGGAGGAAGGGTTTCCCCGTCTGGACCTCCCTCCCCGGGAGCGATATGTCGTGGGACTCTCCCGCCTAACAAGTGTCCTCATCACCATCGTCTTCCCAAGAAGACGGATTGTTGAAACCACCAGTTTCGCCGGAGATGCCATCGATGAAGCCACGGAAGCCCTTTTGGGAGCTTTCGTCAACTCCGTCTTTAGACTGCCAGCTGGACAGACGTTCCGTACCAGTCGTCACTACATTCCGGAACCGGATCCTCGTTACCGAATCGCCGTCTTATGGGACGCCGCTTGGGCTACACTGTACAACAAGCGGTCCTCCCGTAAGATTATCGGGGACCGGGACATCTTCAATATCTTCCACCGGGATCTACCTGACGACCAGGGACAATGGCTGTCTGCCGCATCCAGCTACCGATGAGGCCAGGTCCGGCGGGATTACCCCCCCGTACGGTTCATGGACCCAGGATCCTCCCCACCCTCCGCAGCAGGGATAGCTGCGCGCCACATGTACTCATGTGGTTGCCACCCATCCGGGTGGCATTATCGAAAAATTTATAAAAAAATAAAATACGTTGCAACTGTTCTTTTCTTTTTAGATTTCAATAGCGGCTCGCCACTCAGCGAGCATTAATTATCTTTGTTTTATGTTTTCAGCCTTTTCCAATTTTTAAGGGCGCTGACACTTCGGTGCCAGTGCCTTTCCATAACCACCTCTGTACACGGTAAGTCCTCAGCCACCCATGTCTCCCCGCTGCGTAACTTGAAAACCTTCCACCCTTGGCTGGAGTACGAGGACGTACTCCAAGCAAAGTTGGAGGGTATGTAACACCCTGTAAATCGTGATCCCGCCAAAACCATAGCCTGGGGGGTAAACAACTCTCAACCGTCCCTCCCTCCTCTCTGACTCACCTTTCTGACTCATGCCCAAGTGGCGGATTGATACATAAAGGACCATGGTCACGTGGACCTGGTTACACCTCGTAGGTGTACACAGGTCCAAGGTATAAAAGGACCATGTTCCTCTTTGTTCCTCAGTTCTTTCCTTTGCCTGTTTTTGCGATACATTCCAAATCATGGGCCTGAGGATTTCCAGTTAGTATTTTACTATTCACCCTTGTATCTGTACTTCTTACAAGGAATGAATAAAAGTGTTGTAACAAGAAGTAGCGTTGTCTCTATGTTTATGTAAATAACTTCTCTTCAGAGGCCGGAGGTTTCATAGGGCAGGAGCTATACGATTCTCAGCAGCTACAACATCTTCTCTAGTCGGAATACCGATGGAGAAGATGTATATCAGCATCAACCGGAAGAGAGAGAGATGGCCGCCACTCTCCTGCATCGATTTCACCCCCATGCAGAAGAGTGACTACAATCTATCTCCATCCAGCTCTCTCTACAGCTCGGATCTTCTCTGTGCAGATGTCATACTGCTCAGAGAAGAAACGAAATGTAGAAAATGTCATCTAAAGGTTGGTAATAAAATATTGGTTGATGTCAAAAGCTCACATTATATATATATATATATATATATATGTGGGGGTGACCCGTCATAAATAACGGAAGCAAAATTCACAGGCAATTTTGCGCATGCGCGTCGTTTTTTCCTTTTTTTACTCCTTTCATTTCAATTTCAGTTTCCCCCTTCCACTTTTCCCCCTCCACGTTTCTCTCTCCCCCTACACTTTCCCCTCACCCCTCCCACTTTTCTCTCTCTCTCTCTTCCCCCTTCTACACTTTCCAAAGGAAGAGTTCAACATATAGTTGACCTTGAGAAAAAATAAACGGTTCATTTATTCAAATTTATATAAATTCCGACATGCTTCAATGGTTTTTATTACTCCACACACACACACACACACAAACGCACAGACCTGGGATTTTATATATATAATTTTTTTACTATACTTAATTAAAATTAAATTATTGTCTTAATTAGTTTTTCTCTCATCCTGTATATAGAGTTAAAATTAATGTGCATTTGTTGCATTTACTGGGTATCAACTTTTATTGCCGGAGATATTAATAAAAAAAAAGCTTACAGCTAACTTCCCCTTCCTTCTTAGGCCGGCTCAAGACGTAACATTTAACTGCTCCTGTCTACCGTTCTATGCTACGCCGTTCATTTAAAAAAATACTCCGAATTAGTGATATCACTAATTTAGTTTATGATATCACTAATTCAAATTGTGATATCACTAATTCAAATTGTGATATCACTAATTCGGAGTATTTTTTTTTACATGAACGGTGCTGATAAATTTACACAATCAAACGTTACATCTGGGGCCGACCTTAAGTATGTTATTTTTCATTTGTCTTGAAGTGTGTCAAAATAAACAATTAATTATTTGTCTCTTATTGTGTGATGAGATCAGGGCCGCCCCTGGCAAACGATATTTTGGTGCCCGCTCCAATGGGTACCTTATTAGTTTGTTTACAATTGGGGGGGGGGGCTGGGCACTGACATCTAGTGGTAACTCGGCAAACTTGGAAATTCAAAAATAAATATATGCATTGCCCTTAACTTAGGAAAGGACTACCTACTAGGTAGCTTCTAACACAGGCAAGTGTGCGCAGCAGTAAAATGTTGTTGGCCCCGCCCTTTTACGAGGGTCATCAATAGGGTCAACGGTTTTATGAAAATGCATATTCTTTTTGCTGCTCTATATTTCATGCTGTGTCAGATTTAAGCACGATTCATGTGATATGAAGTCGAATAACACTAGTTTTATTTTGCATATAATTGCATATTTAAGGGTATTTGTATTTTGCATGCATATTTTGGGAATTTTACATGTTAAGGGCATATTTAACACTTTTTTTTCTAGAAAAATTAGGATTTTTCTATTTTAGTTCAAGAAACTGAACACATTTTCAGTCATTCAAGAACTGCAAGACAATTTAAAATGTGCTACTGGGAATACTTCCAAAGAAGCAACAAAGAAATTGACCACTGTATTAGAAAAAAAATAAAGGCTATTAAGCATTCCGGAAGATTTGTGCAGTTTTGAATGGTGAAAATCTTAATGAAGATATTCGTTTGTCTATTTCTGATATTGCTCGTTTTAAGCGGCACCAGTTACATCTTCTGATGTATAACGTACTTTCTCGAAGTATAAAGCACAGGCATTTAGAAATCGGGACGAACACAAGTTGGCTCCGCCCTTTTTATGACGAACGCAACTTCTAATTGGTTGTTATGTAGTCTGACGTCGGATGTCTCCGCCCATTTCAACATCGAACCACACAACAAACCAATTAGAAGTTCCAGTCGTCATAAAAAGGGCGGAGCCAACTTGTGTTCGTCCCAATTTCTAAATGCCTGTGTATACAGCTCTACTAAATAACAATCTGCATAATTTTAAATTTGAAAAATTGAAAATGTTTTTGTTGTGTGTGTCAATCCCAAAATGATATCCAATAGTGCATATTTTGTGGGCATATTTTAGGATTTTTGACAGCATATTTGCATGCATATATATTTCTTTGATTTTTAGGGCATGAAACCGTTGACCCTAGTCATCAATTTCTAATTTTTTTTTTATTTAAATCAAAAACCAAGTCTATAGAATTGGTTTTTTTTTTCAAAAAACGGCCAAAAGTCGAAAAATATTTAAATACTCTAAAAGCTCTAAAAATGTCTCACGAGTGCTCAACTAGCCTCAGGCTTGGAAAAGCACAAGGGATTCAAGAATTTTTAAAATTCCAAAAAAAATGGGTCAAAAACCAAGTCTTTTTTTTTTTCAAGAAACAGCCAAAAGTCGAAATTTTTTTGAAATCATTTGTTGAAAACACTTTGAATTTTTCGTAGTGCTTGCTATTTATAAAAAAAAACGTTCGCTTGAGGCGGTTAAAAGTGTCCGTTTGACAGTAAAGTTCAGAACAAATCATCAAAAACAAGAAAACAATGTGAAATATTAAAAAACGAATACAAGGATGTGAAACTACATACTTTTTGTCTTTATTTTTCAAAAATTCACGAAAATTAGGCGTGTAATTTGCGAGAAAACGGCAAAAAAAAACATACCTGTGCAGCGATTTTTCCATAGAGTTAGTTCTATGTTAAGAGCCTACAGTGAAAAAAAACTTACAAAAATCTTCGCATGTAGGCGCTTCTGTAGCTGTGACGTCAACATGTGGTAAAAAAATCAATTTTGATACACTTTTGTCCGCCATTTTCTCTCTTATCGATGGATAAAAGTGGGTATATTTTAATAACGACTCTTTTTTTGGGTAAATATGCACTACTGAAAAAAGGAAGAGCAACTTTTGATCGACAATGGTGAGTAATTTGAGTCGTATACAATTAGTGGTCAACTTTTAACGTACTATGAAACGTATTGTTAGTGGGAAGTTTGAACCTATAAAATGTATAAACGGAGGAGCGTTTGTCACCTATGGGATTTAACATGAGCTAAAAAAATACGATATTTTAAAATGAAATTAAAAATAGAAAAACTAATTATAAACTTGTACCAACGTATCACTAGATGAGCAATATTGTTATGTACATATTGCAATTTGAATTTTGAAAATAACAATTTTCGTTGCAGAAAACAAAACATTTGCCTGAACCATGTATTTTTTAAAATAGGAATTTCTCCTTGTCATTGGTTTCAATGGCTTAGCTGTGGGGCACCACTAAACGGCGAAAAGTGGAACTATAATTGTCATCTGCTAATATTCAAAATGGCGTTACACATATAGGCTCTTAAAGTTTCGCCTGCTAACTTCTTAGGGGGCCATCTTTTAGCCTACTGCCACTAGAGGCGCTTATTGGACATATGGCTCATTCAATAAGATGTTTTTGTTCATTTTAAAACACAATTTGGTCATTGAACTCTCTTTCAAATTTAAAGTAAACTTCATAGTGGGATAAAATATTGATTATTAATACATTGAACTCATCTTCAAAAATAATCACCTGAACTAATGTTATGCCTGAAACCATATTGAAAATTTACGAGTAATTAATACGTTAAGGTGGCTTTATAGATATTTTATTTTTATTTTTCCCCCTAGACGGCGCCACTGCAGTCGCTAATGCTATGCTACATAGACGTTTATGTAAAATTTGGACGCAAAAACGTCAAGCGAACGTTTATTAGAAACACCATTATGAAAAAAAATTCAAATTGTTTTCAAAACTAGAATGGTAAAAGTTTATGCTAAAAGTTTTTTTGTGGCAATATCTTGCAAAATAAACATTTTACATCAGTTTGAAAATGACCCTTTTTTTTGGGGGGGGGGGGGGGGTTTCCATTGAGATTTCACGAAAAACTATTTTCGTCTATTTTTCAAACTGTCATAACAAGTTTATTTTGAAAGATATCATCGTGAAAAAACTTTTACCATCATCTCCAACTATTCCAGTTTTTAAAACACTTTCGAGTTTTTTTTCGTAATGTTTCTCCTGAAAAACGTTCGCATGAAAAATAAAAATTTTCTCAAAACCGCGGGGGGGGGGGGGGGGGGGAGAGTCGTCATATTATACGGGCAATTAGAAATCGGGACGAACATAAGTTGGCTCCGCCCTATTTATGACGCACGTAACTTCTATTTGGTTGGTTATGTAGTCTGACGTCACATGCTCCGCCCTTTTCAACGTCGAACCACACAACAAACCAATTACAAGTCGCTGGTTGTCACAAGAAGGGCGGAGCCAACTTCTGTTTGTCCCGATTTCTAATTGCCTGTTCCTATTAGCCACTGCATGTGGCGCCATCTGGGGAGACCAAAACAATTTATTCAGTTACATAGTGTCTGCACATATTGCCTCAATTAAGGGGCTACGTTTAATTAATGAAATTTAATTAATTAATAATTGCGAATGTAATGGAATTCTAATGTTTTATTTTTCAACGCTATACGAAATGTTTCGAACTCTTGATTATTCTGTCTTTTTCAGGTGCAAAACGAAAAGAAACAAAGTGTTTTAGAGACTAGAAAGGTAGCACAATTACTTAAGAGGTATTTTCATGTTGATATATTTTAAAATAAGTTTTTTGTAATTTTTTTTTTAAATTTTTATCTTAAAATGTTTATTTTGAAAGATATCAAATACGAAAATAAACTTTAGTGCTCGAGCTACCCTTCTAGTATCTAAAACACTTTCTACTTTTCTCTTAATGTTGCTCCTTAAAGACAGAATAAATCGGAGTTTGAAAATCAGCTGTCCATAAATCAACAAGGGGGTTCGTTGACAACGTAAAGGTTCAACGAAAATCAAGACTTTGACCGGATTGATCCTTGGTTTCAAATGATAACCGTTAAAGATGTCACGCGGAAACACGACTTTAGTTTCATTTTGAAGCATAAGGTGAGGCCAAGAATTTTAAGAGAAAACTAACATGGTGACAGCAATTGCCACATAATACAAAAACGCCATATCAGTACACCACGCACCTCCTAAAACTGAATTCAATGTAGTGATGGCATGTCACCGAAACTAGCCCAAAAGTTTCTCAATCAACAATTTTAAGAGAGAACTAACATGGTGTCCGCAATTGCCACATAATACAAAAACGCCATAGTAGTACACCACGCACCTCCTAAAACTGAATTCAATGTTGTGATGGCATGTCACCAAAACTAACCCAAAAGTTTCACAATCAACATTTTTGCCTTCCCCCCTCCCCACCGCCCCCTTCAAAATTACGTATTAATTTCAATTAACGTATAATTAATTAAATATTGCATAAGTTTAAAATATACCTGTTACGTTGCTGTTAAGACCGTCAGTTGTTAATGCAGGTTTAAAAACTAATCACATCGTAAAGTAAACTACTTTATAAACTTGTAAGCAACAAGTTTTTTTTTGGTAACAATTAGTACACGCCCACCTTATTACGTCATGATCAGTCAATAACGTAAGTTATGAAACTAATAACATTTTCTCATACCTGTAATTAAATACTACCTGTTTTGCAGACAGGCATTTAGAAATCCGGACGAACACAAGTTGGCTCCGCCCTTTTTTATGACGGACGCAACTTCTAATTGGTTAGTTATGTAGTCTGACGTCACATGCTCCGCCATTTTCAACGTCGAACCACACAACAAACCAATTAGAAGTTGCCGGTCGTCATGAAAAGGGTGGAGCCAACTTGTGTTCGTCCCGATTTATAAATGCCTGTGTTTTGCAGTAGCGTACGGGTAGCCATTTTGTGTCTTTGGACCCTACTCGAGTCATAGCCTCCTTATATAGAGATATCTATATAAGGAGGATATGATCCTACTTCATATAACACAAAATGGAGGCGTAACAGTCTTCATACTATTTTATGTTGCCAACGATTATTCATTTAGCCGGATTAAAATAAATTAGCGGCGTGTAATGTTTTCTTATCGAAATAAATTGTAGTGCTCTTAATTAATTGTAGTGCTCTTAATTATCATTTAATTTTGAACTATAAACGAAAATACATATTTTTATTGTTAGTAATTCTTAATTTTAATCTATAAAAAAGATTTATATTAAAAAAAGCAATTGTAATTTTTTTCATATGTCGGCGGCGTGTAGCCGCTGACAAAGTAAAACGGGAAGCTGTATTTATAGAGAAGAGAACTTGGAAAGATAGAAAACAGGCTTACGGCGAGCAGTTCTATTTTTTTTTTGCCGCCTTTTGTGTTTTGAGCGGTGTATTTGTTGGCTTTTCAGCTGATTAAGTGCTTAGTAATTTAATAACTTGGTGTTGTATTTCTTAGGTAAGTTGAAATCTAATATCGACTGGTAATTATGTGATAGACAGTTTCTTTAAAATGCGTTCAAATTGTTATTATCGCGTGTTACTGTGAGCGACGCCAGGTGTCGCCAGCTGTCAAGCTTAAAAATTGGAAAAACAACATTAGTTAGTAGCAAAATGTTAATAAATTTATAATGAGTTTAATAACAAATTAACACATTTTTTGACGTTTTTTTTTTTGGTAAGTGTCGATAACAAAATGCTAATCACAATGTTTTTGACAAGAATTTTGGGTAGCATGTCGGCAGTAAACTGATCCACGTGTAGAATGTTATTAACTGTGTTGACAACTGGAATAACTTGTAACAATTCGTTATGGGTCAGACTAAAACACGGAAACTGACAGAAACACGCGGAAAAATAAATATTAGGCTACTATAAGCTTTACTAGGCACGGAAAATACGTGTAGACACATGGAAAAGCGCGGAAAACACTTACAAACCCACGGAAAAGCGCGGAAAACACTTATGAACACACGGAAAAGTGCGGAAATCACTTACAAACACATGGAAAAATGTGGAAATCACTTACAAACACACGGAAAAGCGCGGAAAACACTTATAAACACGTGTTGTGTTTGTGTTTTCCGCGTGTTTGTGTTTTCCGCGTGTTTGTGTTTTCCGCGTGTTTGTGTTCTCTTCGCTTTTCTATGTGTTTGTAAGCGTTTTCCATGTTTGTAAGCGTTTGCCGAACTTTTCCGCGTGTTTGTAAGTGTATTCCGTGCGTTTGTTTGTGTTTTCCGTGCGTTTATAAGTGTTTTCCGCGCTTTTCCGTTTGTTCGTAAGTGTTTTCCCTGTGTTTGTAAGCTTTTTCCGTGTGTTTCTGTTTTACGTGCTTTCCCATGTGTCTGCAGGTATTTTCCGTGTCTTGTAACGCGTATAGTAGCCTAAAATTGATTTTTCCGCGCGTTTCCATAAGTTTCCGTGTTTTAGTCTCCACCCTTTGTTGTCCGGGACCATCCAGAGCGGTCGGCAAATTTCTGCTATTAACAAAGTTAGCAACATTATTTTCGCCATGCTAATTGTTAATGGAAATAAATCACAAATGGTGAAAGCAAATGTTATTGACAAAAGTTAATAGCAAAATGTGGTAGGTAATACGTTGCGCATTAACACTAAAGTTATACAATCCATTACACCATGCTCGTTGCTTTTAAATTGCTGCTTTAAAAAGGGTTCAATTCGATTTTTCTGGTTCATTTGTATATTTATTAGGGATGGGACTTTCAAATCCTAGAAAATATTCGAGATTCAAAAACTCGAATCTAAGCGGTTTTTTCGTCTTTCGAATCCTTACCTAAAAAACTGTTAAAAACTCTGGTAAAATTAGTTTGAACTCCATTGACGTCCAATAGAAGCGTCCAGGGGTCAGGATAAAAAGATGAACGAATGGACGGGATGAACGGATGAACATTGGTGGTAACTCTAAAACCCGACACAGAAAGGACATAGAGTTGGATGAACACTATATTAATATGGATGAACAGAAATCTTAAATGGCTGAACATAGATGAAAGGATGAACATACTTTAAAGGGACGAACAAAGTTTTTAAGGGGGATGAACGAGGTTTTAAGTTGGATGAACATGGTTTCAAGTTGGATGAACGAGGTTTTAAGTTGGATGAACGAGGTTTTAAGTTGGATGAACGTGGTTTTAAGTTGGATGAACGTGGTTTTAAGTTGGATGAACATGGTTTTAAGTTGGATGAACATGGTTTTAAGTTGGATGAACGAGGTTTTAAGTTGGATGAACGAGGTTTTAAGTTGGATGAACGAGGTTTTAAGTTGGATGAACGAGGTTTTAAGTTGGATGAACGAGGTTTTAAGTTGGATGAACGAGGTTTTAAGTTGGATGAACGAGGTTTTAAGTTGGATGAACGAGGTTTTAAGTTGGATGAACGAGGTTTTAAGTTGGATGAACGAGGTTTTAAGTTGGATGAACGAGGTTTTAAGTTGGGTTTAAGTTGGATGAACATGGTTGATCTCCCGTAAAACCATGTTCAGCTCCCATAAAACCATGTTCATCCCCTGTAAACCCATGTTCATCCCCTATAACACCATGTTCATCCATATTAATATAGTGTTCATCTAATTCTATATGCATTCTATTCTGTGTCGGGTTTTAGAATAACCCCCAATGTTCATCCGTTCATCACGTTCGTTCGTTCACTAACAAAAAAACCCGGCGATTGTTGCAATTCGGGTGGTACCCGGATCACGAATATCACCTTGTGGCGACCCGGAGTGCCACACTTTTTTTTTTTTTTATTATTAATAATAATTTAATATTTAATATTATTTCATTTATCTTCTATCTTCTTAATGAATAATATAGGATTCTTATATGAAGGATTCAAGAGATTCGAGAACCTTTTAGGATTCGAGATTCGGGAGATTCGAGTCCCTTTTAGGATTCGAGATTCGAGAACCTTTTAGGATTCGAAGTTCGGGAGATTCGAGAACCTTTTAGGATTCGAGATTCGAGAACCTTTTAGGATTCGAGAACCTTTTAGGATTCGAGAACCTTTTAGGATTCGAGAACCTTTTAGGATTCGAAATTCGGGAGATTCGAGAACCTTTTAGGATTCAGATTCGAGAAAATTTAGGATTCGTCCTTACCTCTAATATTCATCAATTGAACCATTATTTCTCATTTTGTTTTAATATATTTTTACAGCTCGCAACTGAAAGAAAAGGTTCATATAACAATGATTATCCCGATTCGTTGTTTCACCTGCGGAAAGGTGATTGGAAACAAGTGGGAAGCTTATCTCGGTCTCTTGCAGGCTGAATACACAGAAGGGTACTTAACGTTCATTATTCGTTTGTTTGTTTCTATTAGACCGTTTCGTGAGAATTATCGCTTATCTAGTTTCCAAGCTCAAATTATGAAGCTACATCATAAAATTACTTCGAAAAATCTCCACAAAGAGTGCTAGCATCGTTTTTCTATGGAGCCCATAGACCCGATGTTAAAGAAAAAAACGTTAATTTTTAAAATACACACAGTCGCGGCGGCAATATGTTTATTTTTCGTATTTAAAGTTGTCTAATTTTGATGGTTCAAAGTGCAATGTGCACCTTAAATATTATGCTGATCGAGTGATAGAATGACAAAAAATTGGTAAGTGTGGTTCTATTTTTAAAAACTTATTTCAAAATCGCGAATTTCTAACTCTTATGCTAAACTCCATTGAGTACGGCTCTTAAACAAAAAAAAAACATCTGTTAAAATGCTTGTAAAAATACGTAAAAATAATTATAAAAAAAAACAGAAAAAATTCAGCACGTGCGCCAATGTGTTGTGTTCAATATGGTTTATTAGTTTTTTTTTTTCATATTATTTTTACGAGCATTTTAGTGGATGTTTTTTTAGTGTTGTAAAAAAAACGTGTTTTTTTTTTCTTGATGTTTTTTTTTAAACTTTTTTTTTTAAAAAAACGTTTTTTTTTTTAAATTTTTCTTATTTTCCATTTTCCAACCCTACTAGTGTTGAAAATGAACGTGTTTTTTTTTACTATTGTGTTTTTTTAAGTTTTTATTTAAAAAAATGTTTTTCAAATTTTCTATCATATATAGTGAAGGTAATTAAAATGACTTAATTCACGAATCTGACATAATTTATATTTTTAATTCATTAATTTGCATTTCACTGCTTAATGTAAACTTTTGTATTTTTTCCTATCGTAAAACTGATTCAGTAATCTCGGGGGGGGGGGGGGGGGACACGTACTTAAAACTGATCAGTTTTCTTTCTTTCTAGCGTTTTTCTTTTCCGGCCGTTTTTTTTTTTAAAACACGTTTTTTTTAAAAAAAAAAACGAACACGTTTTTTTTAATTTACAACACGCGCTTTACAAGCGCGAACTCAATGGAGTTTAACTTTTAAGAGTTAGAAATACATAAATGTTTTTCTAAGGGGAGACGGTGGCGCCGTCTAGCACTACACGGACAAATTAAATGTTTAACTAGCCAGCTTAACAAAAAAAAACCTGGAGCAGTCAAAAATATTAGTCCTCCAGGTTCGGACAAACGTATGCCGCGCGACTGCTCCGAGCTCCACTCGAAAGCCATACATTTAAAAATGATTTTTGTCTATCTTTGAAGTCTATTGATTCAGATGAAGAAGAAAAAAATTAACTTACACAACAGTTCCGTTGAGTAATGGTGTGGACATACTTCACGGGAATGCGAATCGGAAACAGAAACTTGTCGGATTTGGTCTCGACTCTCGGCCGACTCATGATAGCGGTTGGATTACGAGTTGCACTCGTAATATTCTACATTATGATGGTTCATTCTATTCAGACATTTTGATTAAGAATGGGAGGGGAAAAATGACATTGGAAAATAACTTCGAGAGGCTACAATGATGATGATAAGTTACTAATTAGAAAAATGGTCTCGTTAAATCGTCTCTGCGGATGAGTAACAAGAAGCTTTCCGTAGTTGTTTTATGTATGAAGCTTCGTACTTTCCAGCTGTAATTGGTATGGTGCCAAGTTGTCACTGCAAAATTACAAATAGGAGAGGTTTCTTTTGATGGACATTGTTGGTTCTTATTCGTATTTTAAATGATGTTAATCATTCAAGTTAAGATAATTGGACCAAGAGAAGAGAGGCTTCAGCAAGTTTTTTTTTAAGAAAATTGAAACTGTGTCACTACATCCCCTCGGAGTTTTTCAAAGTTGCAAGAGAATCTTTTTTTTTTTTTTGAAAATCGAGAAACTCGTATCGTTGCTGCACGATAGATTTTATTTTTGGAGATTTTTCAACTTTAAGAAAACATAAAGCTTAAAATAGGAATTCTTTTTTTAAGGTTAAGAAGAACACAAAAGACCATATTCAGCTCTTGTGTGTGATTACAATTGGGAAGACTTTTACGTTACAGGGTGTTCTAGAAATGGAGGACACAGTCGGAATTATTATTATATATATATATATAATATCCCAGGTCTGTGCGTGTGTGTGTGTGGAGTAACAAAACCATTGAAGCACGTCGGAATTTATATAAATTTGAATAAATGAACCGTTTTTTTTTTTCTCAAGGTCACCTATATGTTGCACTCTTCCTTTGGAAAGTGTAGAAAGGGGGGGAAGAGAAAAGTGGAAGGGTGTGAGGGGAAAAGTTTGGAAAGTGTAGAAGGGGGAGAGAGAGAGAAAAGTGGGAGGTGGTGAGAGGAAAAGGTTGGGAAGTGTAGAAGGGTGGAGAGAGAGAAAAGTGGGAGGGGGTGACTGAAATTGAAATGAAAGGAGTAAAAAAAGGAAAAAACGACGCGCATTCGCACAATTGCCTGTGAATTTTGCTCCCGTCATTTATGACGGGTTACCCCACTAGTATATATATTAAGCCAGGTCTGTGTGTGTGGGTGGGTGGGTGGGTGGGTGGGTGGGAGTGATTAACGCTGTACAATTTATATAAATTTAAATGAACCACTTTTTTTTCTCAAGGTCAACTATGTTGCACACTCCCCATCCAAGAACCCCCATGATATTAAATTGGAGAGGGGGGGGGGGAAAGGTTGGAAAGTGTAGAGGGGGAGGAGAGAGAGAAACGTGGAGGGGGGAAAAGTAGGAAGGGGCGACTGAAATTGAAATGAAAGGAGTAGAAAAGGAACAAATGACGCGCATGCGCACACCAGGGAAAATGAAAAACTCATTTTCCCTTTCAAATATAAAAAGGGGAGGGGATAATAGTAGCAAAATTAAACTACAGTTTATCACGGGCAATTGTGCCCAGCATTAGAATTTCTTTTGCTCAGCCCTTTTATGAACGTCATCAATTTCTAATTGGGTTTGTTACTTGGTCTGACGTCATAAAAGGGCGCGGAGGAAAAGAAATTCTAATGCTGGGCACAATTGCCATTGACTTTTGCTCCCGTCATTTATGACGGGTTACCCCACTAGTATTGTTATATATTCGAACTTACGTATGGTGTGGATTTACGAACTTAGAAAGTTGTGTGGTTAGGTTAATACGAAGGTGGTTTGGAAATAGATATGTCAATGGTTTGGAACTGGTTCGTCAATTACTGAGACTGATAGAACGGGTTCGCCAGTATAGGCCGAACTGACAAGAACTGGTTCCGAACCGAGTAGATTCGGTTCGGTTCTACCTTTCGCCACCTCTAACTAATGTGCTGGGCAAATCTGCCAAATGCATATTGGTAACCAGTTCGAATCAGTTTGTCGGTTCAAACATATTAGCAGATTTGGAACCAGTTCCTCAAGATCCACGAACTGATCAGAAATGGTTTCCAAAAAAAAAATCGCGAACCGCGAACTGATTAAACTGGTTCTGAACCGAATTTTTAAAAAAAGAATGAAAACTTAAAAGGATAGATCATGGTCAAACAGGAAGTGACACAAAATTTAACACACAAGTAACACCATGTTTCCATTATGGACAGTTACTGCGGTTTCATTACGAAGTTTATAGTTAACTGCAGTCAAGGCAGAAAGTGGGCTTTGGTGTGTTTCCATTTTTAAAACACTTTTAGCATCCGTTTCAAGAATTTTGTGTCACTTCTCTGTGTGGTATCACTTCCTTTTAGATGTTATATCCTGGTATGTTTTCATTCTCAAGTCCCCGTTTCACGATATGGGTACGCTCTGACTGAGCGCACTCTGCTGCTCTTTCGGTGTTGAACCTTTGAACGGCGTCATCTGAGCCGAGGGGCGTCGGACCGAGCTCAACTTTAGCGAGTCGACTCGGAAACGAGTAACATTGAAAATGGCATCGGAACGGTGCCGTGCTATGACAACACAGAGCGGTTCCGGGGGGTGGGGACTTGCCTATTAGCTGAAACGTTTCAGCACACTTGTTAAAATTTAACTGTTCAATTTAACAAAATATAATGGTTGCCATTTTTTTGTAGATATTTGCCCTAAAACCACTTGCCTTAAAACCATTTGCTCTGAAGGGATATTTGTCATAAAACCATATGCCCTAAAGGGACATTTGCCCTAAACCACTTGCCCTAAAAGGACATTTGCCCTAAAACTATCTGCCCTAAAAGAACGTTTGCCCTAAAACTATCTGCCCTAAACCAGTTGCCTTAAAGGACATTTGCCCTAATCAGTACTGTAAATTTACATCATTTGGCGCAGAATTTATTTTAAGATACTCCACCGAAAGACACTACCGTATGAAAAGAGAGAAAAAAAGTGGTTTTAGGGCAAGTGTCCCTTTAGGGCAAGTGTCCCTTTAGGGCAAGTGTCCCTTTAGGGCAAGTGTCCCTTTAGGGCAAGTGTCCCTTTAGGACAAGTGTCCCTTTAGGACAAGTGTCCCTTTAGGACAAGTGTCCATAGGGCAAATGTCTATATCCCGCTGTACGATAAGCTGCTGCATACGTAATAGAGCCATAATGCTTTTATGGAAGCAACAAATGTTTGTCACGACTTTCTTATTTAATTGTTGTGTTCATTTTTTTTGTTAAGGGATGCGTTGGACGCCCTCGGTTTGAAGCGTTACTGCTGCCGTCGTATGCTGTTGGGACACGTTGATCTAATTGAAAAGTTGCTTAATTATGCACCGTTGGAAAACTGACAACTTGTATCGAACAGGTTATCTCGATTCGTGCGTGGCATACAAATGGAAGTACTATTCACTCGTGTTAATGTTTCGGGTTTGTTTTTGAAGTTTTAATTTAGTTCAGTTTACTAACATTTGTACAGTTGAATCTATTAAATGTAAACACATGACAACACAGAATATGTTTCTGTTTCAAGTGAAGATGCCGAAGATTTCGTACGGAAATCCTCCAAGTAAACCCTTTGTATAAACTGCAATGTTTAAAATTTTAAAGTTTTTTAACTGGCATGTTTCGTACTTAAGAGGCTCATTCACAAAATTACTTCGAAGAATCTCCACGAAGAGTGCTAGGATCGTTTTTCTATTGAGAAAATAGACCCGATTGTTAAAGAAAAAATGTTAATTTTTAAAATACAGAGTCGCGGCAATATGCTTATTTTTGGTGGCGCTGATCAAGCGCCAAATTGAACAAACGCCAAACTGAATAAACGCCAAACTGAATAAACGCCAAACTGAATAAACGCCAAACGGAATAAACGCCAAATGGAACAAACGCCAAACTGAATAAGCGCCAAATGGAACAAACGCCAAACTGAACAAGCGCCAAAATGTGATAAACACATGGTTAGGTTAGGATTGGTTAGGTTAGGTTAGGTTAGGATTGGTTAGGTTAGATTTGGTTAGGTTAGGTTTGGTTAGGTTAGATTTGGTTAGGTTAGGTTAGGTTTGGTTAGGTTAGGTTTGGTTAGGTTAGGTTTGGTTAGGTTAGGATTGGTTAGATTAGGTTAGGTTAGCTGTAAATCTGCACAGTCTGACGTCTATAAAAGCTCACAATATTTGGACCATCACTATTTACAAAAAACCTGAATAACCGCCAAACTGAATAAACGCCAAATGGAACAAACGCCAAACTGAATAAGCGCCAAATGGAACAAACGCCAAACTGAATAAGCGCCAAATGGAAGTAACGCCAAACTGAATAAAAGCCAAAAATTTGGCGGTTATTCAGTTTGGCGTTTGTTCAATTTGGCGCTTATTCAGTCGCCCCTTATTTTTCGTATTTAAAGTTGTCCAATTTTGATGGTTCAAAGTGCAATGTGCACCTTAAATATTATGCTGATCTAGTGATAGAATGACAAAAAATTGGTAAGTGCGGTTATATTTTTTAAAAACTATTACAAAATTGCGAATTTGTAACTTTCATGTTAAACTCCATTGAGTACGCGCTCGTAATCAAAAACATCCATTAAAATGCTCGTAAAAATACCTAAAAATAATTTTAAAAACCCACAATTAAACCACGGTGAAGCCAACACATAAAGCCGTACAGCACATTATCATATAGCAGCAACGGTAGGATTTCGTTAGAAGGGCGTGACGTCATGAGGGTTTAACAGAAAGTTCTCAGAACTTTTTGAGTTACTACATGTAACGCCATTTTGACCTTATGACATTATGAACAAATCGAATGGAGAACTGTGTAAGGTTTTGATTCGATTAATACGATTAATCGTAACTTACAACTCAATTCTCCGATTAGTCGAATCGGAATCAGGCATCTCTATGGACTGGCAGCCGATAACTTGTTGACCGGTGCCATTTTGTGGACTACACTTTCACTAGTGTTGTATTAAGTTGATTGGATCAAAGCCTATGAACGGAAACCCTATGGCTGGTTAGGTAATGACCAAGTAATTGCCGACGTGGCATTGCTATGCAAGTCCTCGCAATACAAGGATAGGAGTTACCTGATGTCATCAAGGTGATGACCTCACAACTCTGGCAGGCTGTCGGGGGCTAAGATGTCCGAGTGTTTTTCAGTCAAGAGGGAATTCTGGAATCGCAGTCGGAGACTCTTCCCACCTTCATTTTATCTCTTTAGTCGCTGTGAAGTAGTTGTACATTTATTTTTTATTTATGGAACATTAAAGTTTTAACCATCCGCAATTACTGGGTTTGTGTCTCCTTTGTTTGTCTGCTGGGGAACACGATTATCTACTGTGGTGGGCTCCGTGTTGTTTCTTTGCAGGTTTTTAACCGTCGGAGGTGGTCATCTCACGAACCAGCTGTAATGGACTATTGTGATTCAGCGACCATGATCGGATCACCGTACTCATCGTTGAAGGCCCTGTCAGTTCGTTGACTCAAGGTTTTCGAAGATTGACGACAAAAGTACATGGCCAGCAGTACTGCCTAACCCGCTCCTCCCACAGGAGTTTAGGCGTTTAGAAACCGTTGGTTTTTGGTAATACTGTAGGGTGTGGGACAGTTGCCCTAAAACCATTTGCCCTAAAGGGACATTTGCCGTAAAACCACTTGCTCTAAAGGGACATTTGCCCTAAAACCACTTTGGAATCCTTTTCAAGTTAATCTAGTACCTGAAATACAAAGGTCATGTAGGGCGCCGAGTTTTGTTAAAGGTAAGTGGGAATTGCTAGCAAATTATAGAGCTCAGAAAAGCCTTGCCTTTCTTGAACGCATACTAGCTTTAGTTAACGGAGCGTTGTTAGATGGCATTTTTACTAGAAACTCCTGGAAGAATTCAATTTGATGATGATTTGTTTAAACCTCTTGTCTAAAATAACCACTTGTGATTGTGAATTACTGTATCCTCCTGCCACATGGCTCTCGAGCCGATTACAGGTGTATACCTACTGAGTTGAATTGAGCAGGACAGGTATAATAATGCATACTCTTTAAGTATGTATGTTTCGTCATGCGAATAATTTCTTATACTCCACTAAACGATTTTTAAACATTGTTTCAAAATTGAATGTTTATCTTGTGACTATTATTATACTTTGTAACACCCAGTGAGTCATGATCCTCCCCAACGATCTATAAAGAATAGATTATCAGTTAAGACGCCATTTTGAGGCGAATTGAACACTACGGCGGCCATGACAGTAAAAGGCAAAAAGCTCTTAATTGCCTATGGGCTGCTCATAGCAAACTCATTTATTCTTATTTTTTTTTCAGAAAAGGAACTGCACATTTAATGTATATGTTCATTATTTATGTAACCTACTCGTAAAATTATACTGAATACAATACAATAAAATTAAATTATTTATTTCACACAATTAAATACCAAAATACACATTTAACATGAATAAAATACGTACATAAACGTGATTTATTCAATGGCCTTTGAAAATAATTAATTTGGTTAGCTGTTGCTGTTACAGTCATTCGCTTTTTCACTGTTGGCAGGTAGTACCCCCACCTACCCTCGATTACCCTCACCTGCCCAAAAATATCGCGACCTGCCCAGAAATAACAAAATTCTGCCCATTCTGCCCTATACAAAAAATTTCAAAATTTTTTTAAAATTCCGGAAATGTTTTTTTGGGCAGGTAATGGTTAAGTTTAGTAGGTAGTACCCCCACCTACCCTCGATTGCCCTCACCTGCATAAAAATATCGCGGCCCGGCTACATCTCGTAGGTCTACCTCTCCTTTGTTCCTAGTCCACTCTTGCTCAACTTTTTGTATTATGTCGATTCTATTTGTATCACATCATGGGCACGTGGATGCACCTTTGATTTTCAAAATTCATTCTTGTGATAATGTTTCTGTACAAGAATGAATAAAGTGTTTATAATAAGAAACTGCGTTGTCTCAATGTTTGGAATCTAATCCTTCTCTAAACAGGCCAGAGACACCATAGGGCAAGAAGACATATGGAGCAAGTCTTTAAAGAAGAAGTACTCAGGAGGACATCTACAATCCATCACCATCCGCCTATTTTGGTGCCTCCAATCTTAATCGTGTGGCTATCACACGATTGAGGGAAGAGACGAGCTACTGATTAGAAGTCAAAATTTCCGTTGCGCTCACAACTTGCCTCATAGTACATGTAAGAAGAAGCTTTTGATGTCAGCGGGGTTGACAAAATATTGTAGATTTGTGTTATTTTGTCTGATAAAAAGGGGTGATAACAAAATGAGCAAGAGCTAAGAGCTTAGATACAGTGTCTAATAAAAAATTTCTCAATGTAGGCGCAGCAATCGTTTTTGTTATCAAAATGGTTTTGAACGGTTTTTGTCTACGTATGAAGTCACAAAAATGAATAGAAAAATAATTGCACGTGCAAAGCTTATAAAAAGGAATCAGCATAAAGCTTATACGTTAATGCATGTGCTATTTTCTTGTTGTTGCTCTAAATCATTTTTAAAGAGTTCTTCAAACGTTTGGTGGTTTTTGGGTCTATGGGATTTAACATCAAGTTAAGAAACATACGATTTTAAAAATTATTTAAAAGTGGAAGGACCTTTTCAAAATTTATATAAAGCGACCACTTAAGGAACAATACTTTATATTGCATTTTTGCGCTTTAATGTATCTTCATTGAACGGTAGTGAGACTATTTCTTGAAAAGAACAAGATGGAGATGTATCTAGGCTCTTAACAGACAGGCAAGTGAGCACAGCAGGATACAGTCGTTTGCCCTGTTCTCTTCTGTGCATCAACACCATGTATTGTTCATGTTCATTTTGGCGATTAGGGGTTCGGGGGCCCAGTACATTTTCAACATTTTCTTTTCTGTTTTTATTAAGGCTGTACCGAACCGATTTTTGCCGGTTTACTGCTAATCGGCAAACAAGTGTTAACCGATTTCCGATCAATAACGCACTCAACAATTAGGTCCCGTTTTGCTCAAATCTGACTTGTTTTGAGCAGCTTTGGAGAGAGTTTTGGGGCAATTGCCCTCCCCCAGCTCTATGCCTTTGTGTAGAGCTTATACTTTCTGTACCAGAAATCCTCTGTGAAACAAACTTCAGCAGCAAAAATTGGTAGTGAAAATGGACATGATCGGTTCGGTTAAATCGATCGACATGCCAATTTTTTTTTTGTTTGATCGGTTCGGTATTGGCTCGGTAAAAAAAAGTGTGATCGGTCCAGCCTTAGTTTTTATTGTGGGAGACTTGTTGGTTCACGTGCAAAAAAACAAACAAATACATTTTAATTATATTTAAATTTTAATTATTTAATTTTCGGCGACTTCCTATAGTTTCTATAGTGAACAGTATATTGACAGTTTCTATTTGCGGCCAATAGATGGCGCTGATGTACAGAAAAGGCTGGGGCAAACGACTATTTGGCTGTGCTCACAAAAACTGAGATGATGATGCAATTTCTGGTATTGTCGTTTAACATGGTGTGTGTTTGGTTTTTGTTTACATTCTCTTCTTTCACGCACAGTTATTTTTGAAATGTAATTCAAAGTGTAATAAGTACTCAAATATGCTGTGAGTCCACTGATACTTTTCCAAAAAAATAGTTATGGTTCCTTCTATTTTTAAAATTATCATGAAAATAGCCTCCATGCTAATTTCCATAGGCGATTAAAAACGAACTATTCGTCTATGGCAATTAGCATGTAGGCTATTTTCAAACTTTCTTTAAAAATAGAAGGAATCATAACTAGGTTTTGCAAAAGTATCAATGGATTCACAGTATATTTGAGTGCTTATTGCACTTTAAATGACGTTTCAGAAATAACTGTACACGAAAAGAACTACTAAACAAAAACAGAGCACACGCCATGTTAAATGGCTATACTGGGTATTGCATCATACTGATTTTCATCATTCTGATATAGTCTCTATTATTTTTTTATGTAATTTCGTATTGTTGTTTACGAATGAGGGGCTCAAAAATCTGTATTGCTAAGAGGGGCCAAATAAAATAGAGCGCCCAACTTTTCCTAATGATACGAAAAGGTACACAAAATAATCTCGCTCTTTAAGGGAATACATCACAAAATGACTTCGAAAAATCTCCACAAAGAGCGCTAGCGTCGTTTTTCTATTGAGCTCATAGACCCAATGTTAAAGAAAAAAGTTGATTTTTAAAATACACAGTCATGCGGCAATATGTTGTTTATTTTTTATATTTAAAGTTGTCCAATTTTGATGGTTCAAAGTGCAATGTGCACCTTAAATATATGCTGATCGAAGTGATAGAATGACAAAAAATTGGTAAGTGCGCTTCTATTTTTTAAAAACTATTTCAAAATCGCTAATTTCTAACTCCATTGAGGACGACCATGATTCAGTGAAAAATATTTGGGTAAAAAATGTCTTGAGGTGTAGAAGTACTTCCTTTTATTTTGCGCTCTTCCAATCCAATAACCCAAACAATATAAAGGTGCTTATAAATACAAAAAAATATAGTTAAATCAACCTCATTCCCCATGATATTAAATTGGAGAGGGCAAAGGTTGGAAAGGGTAAAGGGGGGGAGGGGGGGGAGAGAGAGAAATGTGGATGGGCAAAAAGGAGGAGGGGATAAATAGTAGCAAAATTAAACAAGAATTTGACTCCCGTCATTTATGACGGGTTAACCCACTAGTTAACAATAAAACCAAAGTTAATGTTACTCAATTACAGACCATAAAAATTCCCTTTCAAAATGATCTTTAACAGAAACACAGTTTAATTACACTTATATTGAAAACAATTTGAGTTTCAGTTGCAGTAAACAAAAACCCGCAATTATTTTCCTACCAACCTAATAATATTTTTTTTAGGTAAGAGGGGAGGAGGCGCAAAAAAAATATTGCTTATAGAGGCGCCAATAATACAAATCGGTTACTTGTGAGGATGGCTTTTTATTTTTTTTTTTTTATTTTTGTTTTGTAATTACACTTATATTGAAAACAATTTGAGTTTCAGTTGCAGTAAACAAAAACCCGCAATTATTTTCCTACCAACCTAATATTATTATTTTTTAGGTAAGAGGGGAGGAGGCGCAAAAAAAATATTGCTTATAGAGGCGCCAATAATACAAATCGGTTACTTGTGATGATGGCTTTTTATTTTTTTTTTGTGTTGCTTTAGAAAGTGATGAAGATGAAGCAGCCTTGGATAGGACCTTATATGGAGAGATGTTCATATTTTGAAGCTATTTTTAAAAAAAAAAAAAGTTAGGCGCAGCCAGAATTCAGTCACTCAAAACTTGTTGGTTACGTATGTATGTATATGCTGCACTCTAGCTTTTGAACCTTTATTGAATCTTTCTTTAGAAAAGTCATAAGTTTTGCTTGGGTCTCTCTCAGTTTGTGAAGAAGACGAGTTTGAAGGTGCAACATTTACACAACTAGCCTTAACTACATTAACCATCCCTACTACTACTATTATATTTATTAAGTAAGTATCTATCTAATCTACATCTCATCTCATTTTTTTTTGTTCTTCTTGTAAAGAGAGGATTTATTACATTTGGGGTTTCACTTTGTTACAAAGATGCCTTTTTTTTTAAAAAAAAAGTAAAACAATACGAAAATGTGTGGAATTGGAATTTTTATTTTTTCGTGAAAATCTCCTTGAGACCTTTTTTTTTTGATGCTGTTGTACCCGACATTCCTTTTGTTTAGATTTTTGGCTTTTAGCCCGCTTTTTTTTTGTTTAAAAATAATTTTAAATAAGTAGAAATTAATGGAAATGGTAATATTTGGAACATTGTCAAAGTACAGTTTAATTGTACCTTGTTATAAAAAAAAGTAGAAAAGTCAAAATAGTTTTTTAATTAGATTTACAGTAAAAAAAAAAGTAACGGTATTTTTTCGATTAGCAGCCACTAGCCTCTATGCTATAATAATAATAATAATAATTTATTTGATCAACAACACACCAAAAAATGGCCAACAAGGTCATAACAAGCCACGCACAACTACCCTCTAAAGCTATAATAATGACAGGCAATTAGAAATCGGGACAAACAGAAGTTGGCTCTGCCCTTTTTATGACGACCGGCAACTTCTAATTGGTTGGTTATGTAGTCTGACGTCACATGCTCCGCTCTTTTCAACGTCGAACCACACAACAAACCAATTAGAAGTTGCCGGTCGTCATAAAAAGGGCGGAGCCAACTTGTATTTGTCCCGATTTCTAAATGCCTGTATAATAATGAGGATAATTTATTTGATGGACAACACACAAAAAAAAATGGTTACAAAGGTGGCAACAAGCCACACGACTAGCCTCTATGTTATAATAATAAGAATATTTTATTTGATTAACAAAGAAATGGTCGAAAAGGTCACAAAGGTGGCAACAAGCCGCCACACTTAAAACTAGCCTCTAAACTATGTCTGCGGAGTTACATATATATAGGTTGTGCCGAAGGTGCGAAATAAGGCGAAAAGCTACACAATTTTCTGCATAGAGGCTAAATGGCTGCTAATTGAAAGAATAACCAAAAAGTACAATTCGAAACAACTGTTACCATAAGTTTAGACCAGCTTCACAAGGACCACTTAGTCGCGCCACATAAAGTGGATGTTTTTTTTTGTTTTTTTTAGCTGTTCGTCGATTACATAGGAGGTGGTCACGCGAGCCACCGCCACAGTTTTTTTTTTTTTGCACCGCAGTCGTGATGAGTGGTTGAGTCTTGCCACATGTGTCAACCACCACCTTTTTGTCAGTGATGATTAGGGCTTGGATTTTTATGCAGTGTCAAGCAAATATTTCTCAATTTGTGGCCCATGTGCCAATTTTGAAGTAACAATCATCATTAGGAGCAAGTGCAATAATGCTTTTTTTTAAATCAAAAAGGCTGGTTGGAGGCTAGATGTCTTGGTTACTAACAGTTGTCAACTAGTTTTCTAGCCTCTAACCAGTGTTTTTGATTGAAAAAAAAATCCGCATTGTTTGTTGATCTAAATCGGATTGTTACTTCACAATTGGCTCTTGGGCCACAGATTGAGAAACAGTAGCTTGATAAGTGCATACAAATCCGAGCTCTGGTGATGATCAAGGATCATGCCAGTGGCCTGCACTGACAGCAAGCAGGTCATTGTTTTCAATGATGGTTCGTGTGTAGCAGGCTGCATCAACCACTTTGTGGCACAACAAGGTGGTCCGTGTGAAGCTGACTTAACATTAGGCTGCTTGTAGCACCATTTTAAGTCCACTTGAAGTGTGGACTGAATTTTTGTTTCCTGAGTCAAATGTATATTTAGCACACATCCTACTTTTATACCTTTTTCTTATATTCTTTGCATTGAAAACAACCAGCTGTTGTATGCAATGTTGTGCAAAAAGCAACTTTTTTTTTTTTGGCCAATTCCATTTTTGGCGCTATTTTTAGCATTTTTCTGCAGAACCTAAAGTTATAAAAAATAAATGCAAGATTTTCATTTAAAAATATTATTTCTTCTCAAATATGGCTAAAATTCAAGCATAAAATGTGCATTAAGTCTCAGCTATTGGTACATATTTGAGCTATTCACACTTTCTCCGATTTTCATCTCAGAAATATTCAGTAATAAGCAGGGGCTCGGATTTTTATGCACTTATCAAGCAACTTTTTTCTCAACTCGAATCCTGTTATGATCAACAAACAATTAGGATTTTTTCAATCAAAAACCCTGGTTAGAGGCTAGAAAACTAGTTGACAACTGCTACTAACCAAGACATCTAGCCTCCAACCAGCCTTTTTGATTTAAAAAAAAAGCATAATTGCACTTGCTCTTGATGATTGAACGATGATTGAATTACTTCAAAATTGGCACTTGGGCCACAAATTGAGAAACATTTACTTGATTTTGCATACAAATCCGAGTTATTCTTGACAAATATCAAGCAGATGTTGCGGTTGACATCCATATTCATGGACATGTCCATCCAAATTTCGCTTGTTTTTCTCCAAAACCTCGTAATAAGTCGAGGCTTATGACGTCAGAGGGGGGGGGGTTGATTAAAAATAATGTATGATTGTGTCAACCCTTCTGACGTCACAAGCTTCATATTACAGTGAGGAAAGTATATAAGCCAGTTTTTAGACCTTTGTTTCAAAAAGCAACAAAGGTCTACCAATTGGCTTCAGGAGTGTTTTCAATTGTCTCGAAATATTTGTTTTTTGGAAGCATGTTGCTTGAAGTGCGTGCTTTTGTTGTAATGTGGACAAGGCTTTTAGCCTGAGTTTGTTCACTTGTCTTCTAAAATAGGCTTCAGGGCGATCTTTCCAAGGAAAACCTGAAAAAAGATGGCATTAAATTGAAACATTTTAATAGTAGACACAATCAAGGTGGCTTTATAAATATTTAGTTTGTTTTCGTCCTCCCAGATGGCGCGCCTGCGTGGCTATTATTTTCTATTGGGAGGTCTCTTCCCCCTCCCCCCTCTCAACAATGCGGTTTTGAGAAAATTTATATTTTTCAATTTAACATTTTTCAGGAGAAACATTATGAAAAAATTCAAAGTGTTCTAGAAACCAGAGTAGTTTATGATAACGCTGAAAGTTTTTTTCATGATGATTTCTTTCAAAGTAAGCATTTTGTGGCATTTTGAAAATGACCCAGTTTTTAGGTTTTTCCCATTGACATTTCATGAAAAACTATTTTCGCCTTTTTCAACACTGGATTTTTTCGTAATTGTTTCTCCTGATCAGCCTTGAAAATATAAATTTTCTCAAACCCGTCGGTTAAGAGGGGATAACTAAATAACCACTGGAGTGGCGCCATCCGGAGGGACGAAAAATAAAATAAATATCTATTCAGCCACCTTAAACAATTATTTTAGTGCATGCATTCAGAATTTCACATGTTGAAATTGGCAAACAATCTGCAAATTTGCACTTGTGATTTTCTTTGCGAATTTGAAAATAATTACTCAGCAAGCAACTCAAAGTGCCTATAGCAGAGGGACAATTTACTCTATATAATGCACTAAGAGGCGAATATCGCAAAATTACTTCGAAAAATCTCCGCAACGAGTGCTAGCATCGTTTTTCTATTGAGCCCATAGACCCAATGTTAAAGAAAAAATGTTAATTTTTAAAATACACAGTCGCGGGCAATATATTTATTTTTCATATTTAAAGTTGTCCAAATTTGATTGTTCAAAGTGCAATTTGCACCTGAAATATATGCTGATCGAGTGATAGAATGACAAAAAATTGGTAAGTGCGGTTCTATTTTTAAATAATATTTCAAAATTGCGAATTTCTAACTCTTATGTTAAACTCCATTGAGTATGTGCTCAAACAAAAAACATCCATTAAAATGCTCGTAAAAATACCTAAAAATAATTTTAAAAAACCAGAAAGAAAAATGAGCACGTGCGCCAATGTGTTGGTTTCACTGTGATTTCATTGTGGTTTATTAAAATTATTTTTGGGTATTTTTAGAGCAATTTGAATGGATGTTTTTTTGCTTACGAGCGCGTACTCAATGGAGTTTAACGTAAAGGTTAGAAATTAGCGATTTTGAAGTAGTTTTTAAAAATAGAACCACACTTACCAATTTTTTGTCATTCTATCACTCGATCAGCATATATTTAAAGTGCACATTGCACCTTGAAAACGTAATATTGGACAACTTTAATTATGTAAAATAAACATATTGCCGCCGCGACTGTGTATTTTAAGAATTAACGTTTTTTCTTTAACATTGTGTCTATGGGCTCAATAGAAAAAACGATGCGAGCGCTCTTTGTGGAGATTTTTCGAAATAATTTTGCTATGTTAGCGTTCTTAAGAAAAATTAAAATCTATTAACACATGCCACAAAAATTTCAAATGCAAATTATTTAAATTGAATATGGACATGCTTTATAAAACTTACAATCTGCTAAAAACAGCAAAACAGCATAAGAGTCAATCTCAAAATGTTAGAAATTTGTTTCTAACTTGTTTGAAGTGGTTTTGTTCGTCTTCCTCGGAATGAATTGTGTGCCACCTTGTGTGTCTGTGTGTGTGTGTGTGGCAAATATGATAAAAAAAAGTGGCTGAAGAGGTGTACTTTTTGCTTTGCTTTATATAGACTTGCAGGATCTTATTGGGGTTTCTATTCTTAAAAATAATTTACCAATTGTAAGATTTTCTTTTCTGGCATTAAACGTGGCCATGGGTTGGAAGGATGGGGTGGGGGGGGGAGTTAATTTGGGATTGAAAACGGCAGGTGAAAGTGATACTTTTGTTGATATGCCTCTAAATGAGTAACATCATTTACAATGAAGAGTAATGTGTCTTGTCTATTCCGTCCTGTCACACAATGCTCGGGGTGGAGATATTTTTGGAAATTTCCGAAAGCTGGCTCCTATTTTTAATGTGGTCTTTAAAAAAAAACTTTTGTATTCAAAAATGCGTTTTGTTCCATTAGGAGTTTGAAAAGAAAAACAAAATATTTAACCTCGTTTATAAGTTGATGTCTCCATTATAACATGTTGAACAGGAAAAGAATCAACATTTACGTGGATAAACTGAACATTTCAGGTGTATTCATAAATTAGTGTGCAAGAAAAACACTGCAATTGCCATATAAAGTAGGGGGCAGTGAGGCAGCAAGGATTACGGGGCAAAAAGCGTGCAAATAATGCCAAATAACATATCTAGACTACTGATTAGGGTAAATGTCTCTTTAGGGCAAGTTTTTTTAGGGCAAGTGTCTTTATTTCAAGTTTCTTTATGGCAAATGTCTTTTTAGAGCAACTGTTCTTTTAGGGCAAATGTTCCTTTAGGGCAAAAGTCCATTTAGCACATGGTTTTAGGGAAATTGTCTGTTTAGCACATGGTTTTAGGGCAATTGTCTGTTTAGCACATGGTTTTAGGACAAATATCAATTTAAGGGAAATGATTTTAGGGCAAGTGTCTTTATGGCAAGTTTCTTTAGGACAAGTGTCTATTGAGCAACTCTCCCTTTAGGGCAGGTGTCTATTGGACAACTCTCCCTTTAGGGCAGGTGTCTATTGGACAACTCTCCCTTTAGGGCAGGTGTCTATTGGACAACTCTCCCTTTAGGGCAAGTGTCTATTGAGCAACTATCCCTTTAGGGCAAGTGTCTATTGAGCAACTATCCCTTTAGGACAAGTGTCTATTGAGCAAGTCTCCCTTTAGGGCAAGTGTCTATTGAGCAACTCTCTCTCTTTAGGGCAAGTGTCTCGGGTAGATGTCCCACACCGAAATTTTATATATTGTGATCGGAGTCACTTTTTAGAAAAAAATAAATAAAGGCAATTAATGGTGTTTTTTTAAATTTTCATGCATTTTGGTACTAAAACAATGACATGACTAATTGGTTCTCCCTTAAATCGTTGTTTTCATTCCTTAGTAGAAATAAACATAAAAAGGGACAACTATACTAATACCTATAGTACACACCTGATAATTTAAATGCATTTAAATAATAAATGTGTTCTGCAGAGCCCTGTGAAGGACAAACAAACAATACGTCGAATTCAATTTATTCAGTTAATAATCTGAAAATATTGAGTTAATACTTAAATATAATTAGGTAAACTATTGACAAAAAATATTGATTTAGTATTTCAATTTAAAATATTAATAATAAAGTCAATGTTCATTTTGTTCATGTCCTTAACTGGATTCCGTATAATTCGCCTAAACACATTTAATTTGAATTCATTTAACTCATGTGTGTACAAGGTATTACACTTTGTACACACGTGAGTTAAATGAATTCAAATTAAATGTGTTCAATTCATTTTCTTAAAAAAACAGCTCATTTCATCTTATGTGAGGCCTTCATTTCCATAGCGTATTTGAATTTGAATTAATACTCTGCAAGTAGCTCAAATGGCCTATGGCAGAGGGACAACAAAGTCCAAAAGCAGCATGAAAATTGCTTTGTTATAATAACTAACAATAGCTAATAATAACAATTGTAGAAAAGACCCCTGTGAACTCTCCAAAAATGCATAACATCCTCTGGAAGAAAGTCCTGTTGTTGAGTAACCCTATAGGAACAAATGACCAAAAATGAGAGTCAGTTGTCACCGCTTCCTGTCTACAAAGCCTTCCTCAGTGTACTAGAGGTTGGCTTAGGACAAGACTTCATTAACACTTTTTTTTAAGAATGTTCATACTGAAGGCAGGCCTTCTATCTGCTAGCATTTCCCAACCCAGTTAAGAAAGAATGCCTGTCACAGTGGCTATAGTCACGTTGTAAATGCCAACAATGTCTCTATAGTAACAACTTGTTAGCATATGTTGCAATGTTGGCATTTGCAACGTTTCTAGAACTGAAGTGAAGTTTAAATTTTTTTTTTTAAAAAATATTCTAATATTGATTTAATAATTTTTAATTGATTTTCTTCCTTTCTTAGCTTCCTGTAAATCGTATTACAAAATTCAATGCCTTTAATGTAATTCTCCTGACAAATTTAATTTTTAGCATTTACAACGTTTTGGAGGCAAATGCACGCTTCAAATGAGTTTAAAGTGGTAACAGCTACATTAGGGTTAAATGCTAGCTCCGCAACGTGTTTTCTTTTTTTTTGCGTATGTTTATTAAGTCATTATGTATGCAAATTATGTAGACTAACTAGTCAATATGCGAAGAAGAACCAATTTGGTATAGAAATTATACACATTGCCTAAACTGCTTGCTATATGCATTGCACAGTTTTTCTATAGAATTGGTGAATCTCTACTTTGGCTGACACAGCAATAATTTATGTTACTGTCAATCTGCCGAATCAGTCAATCTGCAGAATGCCTAGGCAATCTGCAAAACAACCAACCTGCTAGTGGAGCTGAAAAATTCAATACTTTATTTTAGGTGTTGAATTTTGCAGATTCACTAGCAGGTTGGTTGTTTTGCAGATTACCTAGGCAATCTGCAGATTGGCTGATTTTGCAGATTGTAATTTTGAATACCATTTCTCAGCTTTCCTGCCTGGAATTGGTTTAGTAGAAAATTTGTTTTTTTCTATCTCCTGAAAAATTGAAATTTTGGCATTTACAACGTTTTGGAAACGCACGCTTTATGTATTTTTGTGACTTTACTTGAAACCAAGCATTTTGAACAACTTTTTTTTTTCTTATCCGTTTGTCTTTGAAGGTTTCCATTTTAATTTCTGCTCAACATGTCTGACTACGATAGACGAAGGTAAGATGTGATTAGATTACTATTTTCTAATGCCGTTACAAAAAGTACAGTCAATTAGAAATCGGGACAAACAGAAGTTGGCTCCACCCTTTGTATGACGACCGGCAACTTCGAATTGGTTTGTTGTGTGGTTCGACGTTGAAAACGGCGGAGCATGTGATCGTTATACTATATATAACCAACCAATTAGAAGTTGCGTTCGTCATAAAAAGGGCGGAGCCAACTTCTGTTTGTCCCGATTTCTAATTTTCTGTCAAAAAAATTACCTATTGCCATTTTGGTTTAATGTGTTATTTTAATGAGGAGAAATTTTTTTTTGGTCGTATCTTTCGCTTAAACCAATCACAGGAAAGTGAAAATGTCTTTTAAAATTCCAAATGATGACGTCACACGTCACATGCAGTTTATATGGTGGCTAATTTGTAGTGAATTTTACTATCCGGGGATTACGGATATCCGCTCGGATAATAAATCGTAAATATAGCCCTAAGTTTTGCATATAGATATTTTTCATTTTTTTTTTACATAATTGAAGCATGGGCTGGAACAACGTTGCAACTGACAATTTCTAATTTTTTTGTTGTTGTGCCGCCCTGGGTGGAAAACAGGCAATTACAAATCGGAACAAACAGAAGTTGGCTCCGCCCTTTTTGTGACGAACGCAACTTCTAATTAGTTGGTTATGTAGTCTGACGTCACATGCTCCGCCCTTTTCAATGTCGAACCACACAACAAACCAATTAGAAGTTGCCGGTCGTCATAAAAAGGGCTGAGCCAACTTCTGTTGTCCCAAAAACACACCACCAATGTACGTCATTGGGCGCAACGAGGATTCTGGTCTATGAGAGGCTATAGTCGATATTATTTATACCCAGTGCTTGAAATGGTTTACAGAATTTTATATTAATTATGAAATTATTAATTTTCCAAAGTTGCGAAATTGCGAAAATTCTGCGAGCGCAGCGAGCGAAAAAAATTTCATCATTTTTTTTCTAGGGTTCCCGTTTATTTTTTATTTTCTGCGTTTTGGGAAGACTCTTCTACAATCCCGACAGCAAATAAAAAAAACTTCTTTTCGTTGCTGCCCAGGGCGGACCGCCCCGCCCCACCCTTGCTACGCCACTGTCCGCATAAGCTACTTAGAAGTAGTCTAGTTGTTTTGTATAATTGTTGTACACGTTGAACCATGGAACGAATACTCACAAATGATTGAGTTACCCATTTTATTAATTTGCGGTAATTTCTTACAATTTAACCTAACAAGCATTGACATTTTCAAGTTAAAATTGGACAATTTCATTGTTATGAGCAGACGACGACGTAAACAAATGAGTTTTATTATATTATGGTGTTACTAAACTTGCAAGAGATAGTCTAAAGCCGCAAAATGCAATAAAAAGTATTGTTTATTAATTGATCGCTTTATAGAAATTTTGAAAAGTTCCTTCTATTTTTAAATAATGTTTAAAATCGTACATTTTTTAACTCCATGTTAAATTTCATTGGACCAAAAAACCGTTCCACAAACGTCTTTAAAACGATTTAGAGCAATGACAAAAAAGAACAGCACGTGCAGTAATGTATATAGGCTTCACGTTGATTCTTTTATATAAATTTTGAAAAGGTCCTTCTATTTTTAAATGTTTAAAATTGTACATTTTTTAACTCCATGTTAAATCCCATAGACTCCGAAACCATTGCATAGACGTTTGAAGAACTCTCGTTAAAAACGATTTAGAGCAATAACAAAAAAGAACAGCACGTGCAGTAATGTATAGGCTTCATGCTGATTTATTTATAGAAATTTTGAAAAGGGCCTTCTATTTTTAAATGTTTAAAATCGTACATTTTTTTAACTCCATGTTAAATCCCATAGACTCCAAAACTGTTGCATAGAAGTTTGAAGGACTCTCGTTAAAAACGATTTAGAGCAATAACAAAAAAAAAATGTGCACGTGCGTTGATGTTTAAGCTTCACGCTGATTCATTTTTAGAAGCTTAGCACGTGCAATAATTTTTCTATTAATTTTTATGTGACTTCAATACCGGGACAAAAACGATCGCAGCACCAACATTTGAATAAATTTTGAATTAAACACTGTAGCTACATTATACTGTAGCTACATTATCCGAATGTTGGGGCTGCAAAGAAAAAATGAACCTTAACCATTGTGTTTTGTCACCTCTTGCAAAAAAATTCGTTGGGCACCCATGCCTGGGCAGGTGGGCGAGGTGTGCCGGAATTTTTTCCAAGTAAAAAACACTGTTCTTTGAGCAAAAAAAAAAGTATCAAAACTATTGGTTTAGAGGCTAGGACAGTTTTAAATACAAGTTTAAAAATAGCAATGGTTATTTTTCAAAAAGAAAATAACTTCTTGTAACAAATACGAATAACTGTAATGGAGAACGGATATGAGCTGAGTTAAATGTGGGTTTGCGCGTTTTACTGGTGGAACCATTTTTTTTTTTTGGAGGTTTTTTTTTTGTTGGCATCCTTGTTTAAATCCAGTACAAACTCAGAAAAAAGTAAAACTTGAGAATCAAATAGTTGGAGCTTCTTGGACTTTTTAACTCGAGCTCAACTCCACGCAAAGGTTCTCTTCTCCTTGGTCTTCTTTTTTTGGTTCAAACTTCAAAAAACTCTTAAGTCATAATGTCTGATGTAAGTAATTACAAATACGGAGATTTAATTTAATTTAATTTATTTTATAATTTAAATAATTTTCTGAAGTTTTAATGTTTTTTTTTTAAACAAAGATTTAAATCTAAAAGTTTTAACATTTAATTAACACTAAAAATGCTTTTTTTACACCAAGAAGATTGGTTTATTTTACGCAAAACCTTTTTTTTTTTTTTCAGTCAATTTTATCTTCAAGAATCACTTTTATTTTAAGTTATTTTCTTTTTTTCTGTGCAGAAAAAAAAAGGGACAAGAAGTTTCAAGTTTTATTTTTGCATGTTTGTGTTTTATTTGTTTGCATGCATATATATCCGAAGCGAAGTTTCTTGCATAAATTCAGCTTTATCCAGGGGTTGCAGCAGCTTGCATTTTTTTTATGATGATGTTTTTTTTTTTGCTATTTCTGTTGAAAAAGGTGGCTGAATAGGTATTTATTTTGCTTTTGTCCTCCTCCTTCTCGAATGGCGCCACTGAGGTTTTCAGAAAATTTACATTTTTGAAGCGAACGTTTTTCATGAAAAACATTACGGGTAAAATAAAATTCAAAGTGTTTTAGAAACTAGAATAGTTGGTGATAATGCTAAAAGTTTTTTTTTATGATGTTATCTTTCAAAATAAACTTTTTATGACAGTTTGAAAAATGGCCGAAAAATAGTTTTTTTCATGAAATTTCAATGGAAAAAAAAAGAAGCTAAGAATGGTTCATTTTTCAAACTGAACTATAAAATGTTTTATTTTGTAAGATATTGCAATGAAATAACTTTTAGCATAATCTTTTACCATTCTAGTTTTGAAACAATTTGAATTTTTTTTCGCAATGTTTCTATTTAAAAAAAAACGTTCGCTTGACGTTTTTGCGCCCTAATATTACATAAACGGCTATGGAGCATTGCATTAGACACTGCAGAGGCGCCCTCAGGTGGGATAAAATCGCAATAAATATCTATTCAGCCAAACCTTAATTCAGGAATTGATAACTTATTCAAGTTTATCAATACTTTTAAAACATTTTTGACCATTCTGTTCAATTGATCGTTCAATTTGGACAAGTTGATTATTTTAATCAATTATCAATGTGGTTAACTCTCGCAATTTTTTTAAATATTTTTGAATAAAATTTTCGCTAAGGCCAAGTTTCCATTGGGGTGAAAATTTGGAACTTTTTGGAAATTTCAACTGGTGAAACATAGAAGAAATGTGGTTTCCGCTTATTTTATTACCATATGCGGAAGCCACGTTTGTTGTATTTTTCACCAGTTGAAATTTTCAAAAAGTTCCAAATTTTCACTTCAGTTGGAAACAAGGCCTAAAAGCAGAATTTTCACCTTTTATTAGTGAATTGCTTTTCAAAGTTTACTGTTAGAAATTATCATACTGCTTAAGTTGGTTTATGAACTGTTCATTGTTCTGTCTTTCAGAAGAGAATAATTGAAAGAAACTAGAAATAGTTTTAGAAACTAGAAGGGTATAGAAGAATCACATAATAGTATATTTCATTGTCTGATAACGTTTGGTTATTTTCAAAGCTTAGTTTGAAAAATATCAAACATGAAAATAATTTTAAAAGCCTAGATACAGTATTTAATACAAACAATTTTCCGAATGTAGGCGCTGCGATCGTTTTTTTTGTATAAAAATGGTTTTTGAGCGGTTTTTTGTTCCGAGTATGAAGTCACATAAAAACGAATAGAAAAATAATTGCACGTGCTAAGCTTATAAAAATGTAATCAGCGTGAAGCCAATACATTAATGCACGTGCTATTTATTCTGTAATTGCTCTATATCATTTTAACGAGAGTTCTTCAATCTTTTGTTGGACGGTTTTTGTGGTTCTATGGAATTTAACATGGAGATGAAAAATGTACGATTTTAAGCATTATTTAAAAATATAAGGAACTTTTCAAAATTTATATAAAGTGATCACTTAATGAACAATTCATTCTGTTGCATTTTGCGCTTTAATGTATCGTCATTGAACGATTGTGAGGCTGTTTCTTGAAATTTTAGTAACACCGTATGTTAACACGCATATGTCTCAATGTCGTCTGCTCAAACCTATAATATGGAGGCTCTTAAGTGATTGAGTTACTCTTCTAGTTTCTAAATACACTTCCAATACAGGGAGGAATTGTTATATATGTAGTAGGTGTAAATAGTGACATTTTCTACTTTTTACTCGAATGATTTTCACAAAGTAAGGAGAGCTGCAAGAGGACTTTTGCAAATTTTTTTTAATCTCAACATTAATCTTAAAATTCGGCTTGTCGACTTTTAATCTCTGTGCACACCGTACTCGAATAATTAAATTATTACAAGCGCCCTCTTGTAGCAGTAATAATTTACTTATTAGAGTATGGTGCACGCAACATGGCATAATTAACATGGCCGAATTAAAGAGATTGTCTTCTTGTTGGGATTAAAAGTCGACATTTCGAGATTAAAAGTCGACATTTCGAGATTAAAAGTCGACATTTCGAGATTAAAAGTCGACATTTCGAGATTAAAAGTCGACATTTCGAGATTAAAAGTCGACATTTCGAGATTAAAAGTCGACATTTCGAGATTAAAAGTCGACATTTCGACATTAAAAGTCGACATTTCGGAATTAAAAGTCGACATTTCGGAATTAAAAGTCGACATTTCGGAATTAAAAGTCGACATTTCGGAATTAAAAGTCGACATGTCCAGAATTAAGGCGGCATGTCGAGTTTTTTTTTTTTAAAGTCGACATGTCCAGAATTAAGGCGGCATGTCGAGTTTTTTTTTAAAAAAAGTCGACATGTCGAGGTTGAAAGTCGTCGACATGTCGAGGTTGAAAGTCGTCGACATGTCGAGGCTGAAAGTCGTCGACATGTCGAGGTTGAAAGTCGACATGTCCAGAATAAAGTCGGCATGTCCAGAATAAAGTCGGCATGTCGAGTTTTTTTTTTTAAAAAAAGTCGACATGTCGAGAATAAAGTTGACATGACTTTGTTGTCGACTTATTGAGATTTAAAAAAAAATTGTAAAAGCCCTCGGCAGGGTTCCGTAACTTTGAGAACAATACCAAATGTGTTCTTGCAATTGAATCGAGAAAACTAAATTCTTTCTTGTTAAAAGATTTTCTCTCTTTCTGAAGTGTAAAAATAGCCTATTGGAGCCTATTTTGTTGTAAACATGGTTTTCTTGTTTACCAAATGTAGGTTTTTTGTGCTCTGGTATGGATGGAAGCAGGGTTTAACTCTAAAGAAAGAGAGAGAGAGAGAGAGAGAGATGGTGAGATGGTGGCACTGATACCAGACAACCTCCAATTTGGGCCAAATTTTAGTGGCAGCATGCCATTTATAGAAAGGAGAAATGTCTGTCTCTCTCTCTCTCTCTCTCTCTCTCTCTCTCTCTCTCTCTCTCTCTCTCTCTCTCTCTCTTTGGGTATCGCGTTACTTTTTCAAACTTCTTCCAACGTCAGAATTTAGATTTTGGTGTTTTTAAGGAATTTCAAAATGGAGGAGTTTTAAAGTTTTTTAAGTTACTTCTCTGAAAATAGATCAGTGGCCAACCAAATTAAGATATTTAAATATTTTATTTAAGGCTCTCTTGAAGATGATGACAATTGTGATTGAAATGTCAGCCATCTTATTCTGAAAGTGTATTAGAAACTAGAACAGTAGCTAGAAACGTCACACCCCATGAAAATAGCCGTAACGGGCCCTAAGTGATTGACTTAGGGCCCGTTACGGCTATTTTCATGGGGTGTGACGTTTGCCCTAAAGACACCGAATCCATACATTTTTTTTATGAAAAAAAAAACTAGCAGTGGAACCCGTCCTAGGATGGTTTTTCTTTAATTTAAAATTTAAAATGAAAGGTTTGAGGGGCTCCATTGCTAGCTTTTAAATAAATACTGAATCGACACCAGCTGGATTCGAACTACTGACCTCAGAGACCTTACCACATGGGCTATTCAGCCACCTTTGAGTCTTAAGCCTAGTACACACTAGGATTTTTTTTTGTTGCGATACATTGTTGCGGGGCTGCTCCGATACAATGTTGCGGGGTAGTATCGCGACTGATGCGATTCAGACCCGCAGTATTGTTCTTGTCCACACCTATACTCAGTTTCTCTCCATCCTTCTGGATTTCACCATGTCATTATTTGAATTTGAATTTGAATTTGAATTTGAAAAATTACTCTGTAAGCAGCCATAAAGGCCTATGGCAGAGGGACAAGAGTCCAAGTGCAGCATAGAAAATGCATTGTCAAAACCAGAAAATATAATATATTAAATATATTATCACCTGTGGAAGTGGCCCTTTCAACATGTGTTTACGCTATCACTGATCAAGAGGGGCGAATAAAACAGAAACGGTGGTGGGCACTGGCATTAACACAAGCTTTTCTCAGCTGCGAACACATTCAGTTCGCCCTGAAATTAGGAGATGGGGCAATAGTTCGAAATCCCCAAAACACAATTTAGTAGTGAATTTACACAGAAGATCCTCAAGTAGTTTAACAGTATTTTAAAAAGCTTAGTTTTTAATAATGAAAAGCAAACTGAGCTCTTTGAGTCTTTGTTCATGTTTCAAAAAGCGTCCAATGCTAGGGAATGTTTTGCAACAATGTTTAAATGTTTTCCATTTTGATGGGAGTCAAGAAACATGAATCTTAGGTGATGCGATTCAGCCACGATTCATACCCACAACATTGTATCGCAACAACGCCTCCTGGTGTGTACTACCCTTTAGTATTAGTATATAATAGTAAAATGTCAGTAAGCTTTGAGCGTTAAGCTGGAACTTCATACATGCTACCTTGAGCATAGCATCTGCGACTAGTGACTAGCGTAGCGACTTGAAGTAGCAAGTTGCTAGTCGCTGGCACACACTACATATGTGCTGCAACTATAAGCGTTTTGGGCGTGTCTTCATGGTTTGTAATACTGTAGTAATGTAGTTCCACTGTAAACGTCCAACTAAAATTGAAGTGAAAGAATCGAAGACGCCATATGCAAAAAAAAAATCTGGTCTCTGATTGGTTGGTGTGTAGCGACTTGAAAAGTTTTCGTCCTGAAGCTTCTGTGTGAACAGAAGCTTGGCGACTGAGTAGCAAGTCGCGACGCTTTGACAAGTCGCTAATATTTGCTTTTATATGGTATGAAGTCGCGCATGAGCACTGACGCTCGCTCGATGTTACACAAATTTACAAACTTACAAACAAGCAAACTATATATATGATGATGATGCAAAGGCTGGGGTTTTTTTTGTGCATTATTACATAGGCGGACCATTATGGCGTCTAAAAACCGTGTATATTATAGTTAGACGCCATGTATGTTCACTTGATTGCTTCATATTTTCTATTATGTAGTCTTTGCATATAGCCTAGTATACAACTCTTTTATTATAGTTCCTTTCCTTTCGTGCAAGTTGCACGACGGGTTTACTAGTGATATTATATTGTCTTAAAATGATCTACTGTTACAGTTGGATTTAAGAGGCTTCATCACAACATTACTTCGAAAAATTTCCGCAAAGAGCGCTAGCATGGTTTTTCTATTGAGCCCATAGACCCGATGTTAAAGAAAAAATGGTAATTTTTAAAATACACAACTAATGCGGATCGAGTGATAGAATGACAAAAAATTGGTAAGTGCGGTTCTATTTTTAAAAATTATTTCAAAATCGCGAATTTCTAACACTTATGTTAAACTCCATTGAGTACGTCCAAATAAGAAAAAAATATCCATTAAAATGCTCGTAAAAAATAATTTTAAAAAATCAGAAAAAAATCATCACGTGCGCCAATGTATTGGCTTCACTGTGATTTAATTATGGTTTTTTTAAAATTATTTTTACGTATTTTTTACAAGCATTTTAATGGATGTTTTTTTGCTTATGCGCGCATACTCAATGGAGTTTAACATAAGAGTTAGAAATTCGCGATTTTGAAATAGTTTTTAAAAATAGAACTGCACTTACCAATTTTTTGTCATTCTATCACTCGATCAGCATATATTTAAGGTGCACATTGCACTTTGAACCATCAAAATTGGACAACTTTAAATATGAAAAATAAACATATTGTCGCTGCGACTATTAAAATTTTTTCTTTAACATTGGGTCTATGACCTCAATTGTAAAACGATGCTAGCGCTCTTTGCGGAGATTTTTCGAAGTAATTTTGCGATGTATCCTCTTAAGGGCACCTTAAATAACTACACATTTTTGTTCTGTTATAAATATGATAAATGTTATATAAAATGGCAGTAGTTAATTTTGTTTGGCGGCTGTTTTTCGTTTTGAAACCCACGTGTTTTGTGCTCCATTTTTGAATATTTATTTTAATTTCACAAATATAAACAGCGAAGACGAAGAATCCGAAGAAGTGGAATCGGAGGAGGAGGAGGAGGAGGAGCCGCCAAAGGTAAAATAGCGCGGCTAGAAATAAACGCATTAAACCGGATTTCTTTTGGTTGCCAGGATTTTGTGGCTTCTGTGATGCAAATAGTTTGTCATTGAGGAGTCGTTTGCCATTTTTATTATTATTGAAATGATATGGAAGTAGCTACTTTGTAGCGTTATCCGATTCGATTATTATCGGAATCAATTTTTTTTGTTCCGATTAGTCGAACGGCAGAAAATGAATTGGTTCAAGAGTTCCAATTAATCAAGTTAATCGATTCAAAAATTACAAAAATTTTGATTCAATTTTTTAAGGAGAAGAATGCCTGATTTCGATTCGATTATTCGCAGAATCATTTTTTTTTTGTTCCGATTAATCGAACGGTAGAAAATGAATTGATTCAAGCGTTCTGATTAATCGAGTGAATCGATTAAAAATTCTAGACGATTCTTTATTCGATTTTTTTAGAGATTGGGATGCCCGATTCTGATTCGATCATTTGGAGAATCAATTCTTTTGTTCCGATTAATTGAACGGTAGAAAATGAATAGTCTCAAGTGTTCTGATTAATTGAGTGAATCGATTAAAAATTCTAGACGATTCTTTATCCGATTTTTTTAGAGATTGGGATGCCCGATTCTGATTCGATCATTTGGAGAATCAATTTTTTTGTTCCGATTAATCGAACGGTAGAAAATGAATTGTTTCAAGCGTTCTGATTAATCGAGTGAATCGATTAACAATTTATAGACGATTTTTGATTTGATTTTTTTCAGAATATAGGGATAAGGATACCTGATTTTGATTCGATTATTCGCAGAATCAATTCTTTTGTTCTGATTAATCGCACAGCATAAAATGAATTGATTCAAGCGTTCCGATTAATCAAGTGAATCGATTAAAAATTCTAGACGATTCTTTATTCGGAGAATCAATTTTTTTTTGGTTTTGATTAATCATAAATTGATTCAAGAAATTCAATTGAATCAATCAACTTTCGAAAATGGAAAATACTCCGATTTTTATTTGGAATCGAATCATCCGATTCTATTCGATTCACAAGAATCGATTTGTCAGGAACTTTTGGCGATCTTTACGTAACCTTATTCAAATATCGAATCTGGTAAATATTTTGATTTTTAAATGGAATCGAATCATCACATTCTATTCGATTTATAAGAATCGATTCAAAACTAGTTTTGGCCATTTTTACTATCTGGATTACCTATCGAATCGAATAAAATTTACCGATTTTTAATTAGAATTAAATCATCCGATTCTATGCGATTTGCAAGAATCGAATCAAGTAATTCTATTTTTTTTTTGATTTTCAAGAATCGATTCATTGGTGACTTTTGTCTAATTCAGTCCAAACCTACTACCTGAATCAATATATCGAATCGGTTAGATTTATTGAATTTTAATTGGGATTGAATCATCCGATTCTATTTGATTTGTTTATCGAAAAATATTTAATGACGGGTTTTTGAAACTTCGATAAAATGTATATTTTAGAAGATAATTTTAATGTTAAGGATACTTCTTTAAGCGGTTATCAGCATGACGAAAAACAGTATGATGCAATACCTGGTATAGCCGTTTAACATGGTGTGTGGTTCCGTTTTCGTTTTGTCGTTCTTTTCACGCACCGTTATGTTTGAAACGTAACTTAAAAAGTGCAATAATCACTCAAAATATACTGTGAATCCACTTGATACTTTAGCAAAACCTAGTTATGGTTCTTTCCATTTTTAAATTAATTATGAAAATGGCCTACATGCGAATTTCCATAGGGAATTAGAAACGAAATATTCGTCTATGGCAATTAGCATGTAGGCCATTTTCAAACTTTCTTTAAAAATAGACGGAATCATAACTAGGTTTTGCAAAAGTATCAGTGGATTCACAGTATATTTGAGTGATTATTACACTTTAAATTACGTTTCGAAAATGACTTGTGTGCTAAACGACAGATCGTAAATGAAAACCCCGAACACGCACATACCATGTTAAACGACTATACCAGGTATTGCATCATCAGTTTTTTTTTATATAGTCTTCTTGTATAGAAAAGACAATCATGTATGTATTAATGGAGATGCTGGCGCCATCTACTGGTTATTTTCTTAAACTTAACCATGCCGATGGCCTCAACAAACTATGTTTCTAGAACAGGCATTTAGAAATCGGGACGAACTTCAGTTGGCTCCGCCCCTTTCCATGACGAACAGCAACTTCTAATTGGTTGGTTATGTAGTCTGACGTCACATGCTCTGCCCTTTTCAACGTCAAACCACACAACACACCAATTAGAAGTTGTCGATCGTCATAAAAAGGGCGGAGCCAACGGAAGTTCGTCCCGATTTCTAAATGCCTGTGTTTCTAAAAGGATTTTTTTTTTTTTAATTTGGCAGCCATGTTTTTTTTTTATGAAAAGTTAATTTTGTCATATTGTTGCGAGAGTTAACTATCACATATGATGATGATTATTATTTGTAATACAATATTTTTTGTTGATAATATTGCAGCCTGCTGCTCCCGCCAAGAAAATAGAGGCAAGTGTTTTTTTTCACCCTATTTTTTTTCTCCTATTTTATGGTCTTATTTTTTTCAAATCTTGTCTTGCATTTTACATTTCTAACAAATTGCTGCGTTTACACTGAGTTTGTTTATATGAAAAACACAAATAACTAATTGTGACACTGTCACACGTTTGTCATACATATTTAAACAAACATAAAGTCTTGAAGCTCATTACAGACTTTTATATGACAGCAAATAAGTCATATTTAGCTTTATGATCTTATGACAGTCACAAAAGGAAATTACAAAAAAAAAAAAATAATAATATATGACAATCATATCTTTATGATTGAGATTTACTAGTGTACACAGGGGGATTCATTACAGATATGACTGTCATATAACTGTAAATTGTCATATCTAACTCATAATTTTATTATAACAGTCACAAAATCAAATTACAAAACACTATTATGATAAATATTGTCATGTGACTGCCATTGACTGGAGTACAACATATTTTGACACACAAGCAGTAACATCCTAAGGTATGATTGTGACAATTTTGTGACTTCTATCTGTAATGAGACCTCAGATCACTAAAATAAAAAAAAAAACACATGAAGTGCAATCATAGCCTGACAGGCATGCTTCTAAATTTTAATGTAAAATGTTTTTACTTCAAAAATGCCTATAGATTTTGTGGTTATTATTATGTATATGAACCACCATTGTTTATACATAGTTTTAGGCCACAAGAACAATTAGCATCAAATTGAATTGCAGCAAAAAGAAATTACAGGGTGGCTCATGAGCCATTTTACGATTTCAGTGTGGAATGAAAAAAAAAATCACTACACATAAAGCAAACCTTTCAAAAAGTATTATTTACATTTTAAACATATGGCCCTATGACAAATCATGCTATAGATTATCTCTTTAAAGCCCTAGACACTCCAGCATGCACGTGGTACATGAGGCCATGGATGCACTGTTAAGTGGAGGACGCACATACGGAAAATGAACCAAGAAAATCTCTCCTGAATAAGAAACAGAAAACGAAAATCTTTTCTGTACTTATCATGAAGGCCACACATACATCAAGAAATTTAAACTAAAAATGAGCGCCATCTATTGTTACATACGTGCAACAAGGCCTAGTTTATTTTATGCTAAGGGAATACAGTACGCTAAATAAAAATGTTTTTTGTCAACTCCTACCAAATGGATAATAGTGTTTTTAATTGTGGCGTCCTTAAAGAATGTCTTTTTTTTGTCAAAAATAACTGGGTATTTTCTAACAGCTTCCAATAAAGATTCAATTTGATCATGTTGATGTCTTCGTTTTTTCGATGTGGTAGCCGCCATATTGTTTGAAATGTTGGATTTTCAGGGTAATGGGATGGGTTTTTGATTCATGACGTCATGAGGTGCTATGCTGCTATTGGTCAGAATTTGAAAGTAAGATTCTGTCCTAAGAAAAAGTTGAGCCAGTTTCAACTTTTTTTTTCTTGCAAGAAAATGGGCCCGAATTTGAAATTCTTTCCAAAATTCTTTTCTGGACTGATTTTCTTGGCTAATTTTCCATATAGTGTGTCCTTCGCTTTAAACGAAATCGTACGTTTTCGAAAACATGGTCTCGATTCTGAATATAAGTCTCGCTTAGTGCCACAATGAGTGCATTTGCACAGCGTGTTTTACTAAAAGTACAGAATAGATTCATTTTGGTATTTCCATAGTTTATATGTGATAGAAAATGCAACTATCCAGAGAAATTTGCTGTTTGGATCACTACTAGATTCTTTGCGATTGCAGCATGATATGCTTCGTAACAAACTCGTGAATGATTTCCCCCAGTTTAACTCAGTACACCTGCAATAAGCTCAAGAGCCATCAATGATTGCCATCATGGCAGAAAATAGTATGCATCAGTTCTAGCTCTATATTTTTTAATTGACTTTGAATGGCCTCTGTCTTATAAGGAGATTTCTAGTAAGAAATCCATCTAACAATGCACTTATCTTTGTAGCTAGCAAACGTTCTAGAATAGCAAGGCTTTGCTCAGCTCAATGCCTTGCGAATGATTCTCACTGACTCATCAGCACAAAGCAGTCCTATCGACATGACATTTTGCAGGAATGCTTTTCTTATATCGTAAACAACCAATAAGAAAGGATTTTTCGAAATGACTCCCCAAATGGAGGCTATTCACCCTAAAGGGGGCAAATTCCCCCTATGTGGACAATTCACACCAAAGGGGACCATTCACACCTAAAGGGACCATTCACTCCAAAGGGGGTATTCACCCCAAAGGGGGCCAATTCAACCCCAAAGGGGGCAATTCAACCCTAAAGTGGGACAATTCAGCCCAATGGAGAACAATTCACCCTTAAGGGGGCAATTCACCCCAAAGGGGCTATTCACCCAAAGGGGGCTATTCACCCCAAAGGGGGCTATTCACCCCAAAGGGGGCTATTCACCCCAAAGGGCGACAATTAACCCCAAAGGGGCCATTCACCCCAAAGGGAGACAATTCACTCCAAAGGGGGCAATTCACCCCCAAATGGGGACAATTCACCCAAAAGGGGGGACAATGGGGGATTAAATGAAAAATTTCGTCTTTTGTGTTAAAAACAGCTTTCCAAACAGTTTCTACAACCTTAAAAGTGTGCTTTTGGTCTTAAAATATAAGAAAACAGTAATTTTTTTTTTTTGCAAACCACATTGAAATCGTAAGGAGTCACCTTGTACATTTTCTCAACAATGAGCGTCAAATAGGCATTTTACAAAGGGACTGTCCAGTACTCTCCAAAAACCTATCCAATAACACGCACAATATTCATCTCTCGAAATGCATTTTGATTGTTTCAGAGCGATGCTGACCGCAAGAAGCGCGAGGCGGAAGAGGCACGTAAGCGTATGGAGGAAGTATGTGTCGTTTTTCCCAAACCAACTAACTTATTACTTTGAGGCTTAATGGGAATGGACCTCATGATTTTTTTTCTTAGTCTATTTAAGAGCTTGCGGCAGCGCGTTTTGTCTTCGTGGTCGGTGGTCAATGCAAACAATGCAAACCAATCAATTTCTTTAACATAGTTCATAGCCGCCATCTTATACATTGTATAGGAAGCCATGGTGGCTTTATAAGAGGTCTCGTTTCCCCTCTTAACCCGTGGTTTTGAGAGAATTTATGTTTTTCAAGTGAACGTTTTTCAGGAGAAACATTACGAAAAAAATTCAAAGTGTTTTAGAAACTAGAATAGTTGGAGATAATGCTAAAAGTTTTTTCGATGATGATATCTTTCACAATAAACTTTTTATGACAGTTTGAAAAAGGCTGAAAATAATTTTTCATTAAATGTCAATGGAAAATCCAAAAAAAATGGGTCATTTTAAAATTGCTTTAAATTGTTTATTTTTTAAGATATTGTCATGAAAAAAAAACGTGAACATCATCTTTTACCATTCTAGTTTTGAAAACTATTTCAGTTTTTCATACTGTTGTTGTCAAAAAAACGTTCGCGTCCACATTTAAACAAAAAACGTCTATGGCGGATAGTATTTCATACTGCAGTGGCGCCGTCTAGAGGAAAAAAGCAAAATATCTATAAAGCCACCTTAAGGTTAAGCAAAACGCATTTTTTTTTAAAAAGATTATTGCTGAAATAAATGCTTGAGAAAAGCTTAAACCTTTGTATACAATTTTAAGGCCTGGTTCATACTATGAGGTTACTGCTTTGGTTGGTGCATTTCAACAGTGCACATGCGCTGTAGAGAGCGACCTTACCTTAAATTACATTAACCTCATGATATGAACGAGGCCTAAGCACGGTTTCCACCATGAAGTAATACAGAACCAATCCAAGGTTTTTGTCTGTCTTTACTGCGCATGTGCAGTATGCAGTCTCCATAGTACCATCCGAGACCGTTACCCTTTGCGTGAAAGCAGCTTCAGAAGCGCCATTGCAGCAGGAAAACGTTTTTTCTGTTATCCCCTACAGATTATGCAATCTGTCTGCATGTGTATGCTAAACTTGAATTTGAAAAAAATACTTTGCAAGCAGACAAGAAGGCCTGTCGCAGAGGGACAAGAGTCAAATTGCAGCATGCGAAGTGCATTATTGTCAAAACCTGACAACAACTGCAATATGTTCTGATAGCAGCTGCAAATTAATGCTTTTGTCAGAAAATTACGAGCTGTAAGATGCAAATTTCATTTTCATGCATAAAATGCGAACCGACTTCGGAATATGGTACTGGTTGCACTTTTCAAACAGCTATGCAAAGACACTTAAGGCGCAGTCACACTAGGCTGGTTTCCCAGCCGCTGGTTGCTGCTGGCTGGTTGTAGCGCTCTAGCAGCATAGTCTGAACTGCTACCAGCAGCTGCTTTTCCCAGCATGCTAGTGATTTTAACAGCGGCTGGTGAAGTTGGACATGTCCAACTTTAGCAGCTACCAGCTGGTCATGTGACTCCCTTCCTGCTGCTGCCATCTAGTGTGAACTTTTTGTTGCTAGTAGTGGCACTAGTGGTAGTTGAAACTCCACTGCTTGGGTTGGTTGTTGTTAGTGTTTGTGTTTTTGCAAGACGGTGATTGGATGACTTGCACTGCTAATACCAGCAGTGACTGGACAAGTGTGAACCCAAAGCGGCTGCTGCTTGCTGTTGCTGCTAATAGCCAGCAGCAACCAGCGGCTTGTAAACCAGCCTAGTATGACTGCCACTTTAGCATCATTGAAAACATTACTAGTTGGCAGTCGCAGAGGGTAATGGTCTAAGCCTCTAAGGCCAATGTCGGCCAAATAGTAAAATATTTTAAAATGAATTGAAATTTAAATTTAAATTTAAATCAGTTGAACTTAAAATTGAAATTAAACTGCAGTTTCAATTAATTGCATCTTTTGTTCGTGGACCATACAATAAGCAGCGGCGGGATGAGGTGCCAAACCCTGGTCCAAGGTATCATTGACTATAACTGCTACAATCGAATAACAGTAGAAAGCGACCGTGCATTGCTTCCGCATTACTTCATAGTGTGAACTAGACCTGATAGGGTTATTTCTTACTAGGCCTATACATTGCATAATTTGCATTTCAAATTGTTCCTTTGTACAAATTTTGAGGTTCGTTCCCGTCTAAGTCCTTTCTTCAATTCTAGTAGGTATTTTCATCTTGTTACTGACTGTAGTTGGGAGTTGACCTTCCTTCTTTGTTGCTAACGTGATGAACTCTCTCTGGTGTGGGTAGTGCCCTTTTTCGACCGTTTCTTCCTTTGTTTAGTTTATTTATTTTTTTGTTTGTTTCTTTTGTTTCTTTTATTTCTTATATTTTTTGTTTTATCTTTATTTCTGCATCATTCATCGAATCATCATTTACATTAATAAATGCCAATTTTTATTTTCTCCAAATATTAATTTGTAACAAAATAACAGTCCTTTTTACAAGTATGTGCCTGGTTCACACATACCAGTACGTTACACATGCTAACGTTTACATTTGTACCAGATACGGCTCCTGTCACGGGACAGTTTTTCTTGCTAGTCATCTAACGGTTGCAAGTTAAACTCTAGCATTTTCTGGAGGTAAACCAGGCATTTGGTCGTTTTGGGCCAGCTAAGGTACTGTTCTGCAGGTTTCAACCTCAGGCAATTCTTCTGGCAACTCTAGTGGTGGACCGCATGGTCGATGCTAGTAGATAAACTGATGCAGCAAATAAATAAAGCTGTTCAAAAAGCAATTTGCAGTGTTCGTGTTGTATTATTTTATTTTATCTAAAGTTGAGCAATCATCACAACAGTTGTGCAAACATATGGACATGTGACATTATGAAAAATATGTGAAAAATAAAAGCGCTGCATTTACAATTTCATTCGAAAACAGCCATTTTTTGCACACAAACAAGAACGTCAACGTTATCACAAATGTATTCGTTAACGTAATTCATGTGTGAACCAGGCTTTATTATCCACATTTATGGGCTTCTTCATCTATAAACAGAATTCGGACAATAATATATAGAGGGTTTCGTCCACTTCTTTTTTTTGTTGTTGTAAATAAATAAATTTTCGGATTTACCATTTAAAAAATCATCCTTTCCACTTTAAGATGGCTAATCAGCCATTTTTTTTCTCAAATTACTTTCGTAATTTTAACCAAATTTTAAATTTTTTTTTAATGTAAATAAAAAGGTTCTATTAATGAAATAGAATTTGCAAAACAGAAAAAATTAAATATAAACACACAAATTTACAGTAGGAACTGTTATGTTTTCGTGTGTTTAGCTGGTAGTATTAGCCCTCGAAATAGTCTTTAAAGCAGCGTTTCCGCTCGGACTCATGAGTTCGAGTGGAAACGGTACTTTAAAAACGTATTTCTTGGTTTAATGAAACTTAAAATTTGTCACATTTGAGGCTGCTTGTTTTAGAACCAAAATTGCTTGAAAAACCTTCATATCCTCTAGAAGAAATATGTTTTAACAAAAAAAATTTCTCGATATTTACTAATTAATCATTTGTTAATTTTTTTTAACACTATTTTTGTTTATTTGTTTTATTTGTTTTTTTGTTTTATATTATTTGTTTTTTGTTTTTTCAGTTTATTATTTTATTTTGTTATTCGCATACATTTGGGACTTAACGAAATTTTGTACGAAATGAAATTTAACGAAATTTATACCGGTTTTACCGAAAATTATACCGTTAATATTGTTTTCGTTCGATTTCGTACTTTGAGTTAGCGAAGCAACCCTAAAAAACCAAAAAAAAAAAACCAAAACGTTCGCGTTATACGTTTTTTTTTCATCTGAGCAATGGAAAATGGCGCCGTTTTCCGTCGAAGTGATAGAAAAATGGCGTCGTTTTTTATCGAAAAGGTGGTGTTGTTTTTCATCGAAACGATAGAAAATGGCGTCGTTTTCCGTCGAAGCGATGAAAAATGGCGTTGTTTTCATCGAAACAATGGAAAAATGGCGTCGTTTTCCATCGAAACAATGGAAAAATGGCGTCGTTTTCCATCGAAACAATGGAAAAATGGCGTCGTTTTCCATCGAAAGAATGGGAAAACGGCGTCGTTTTCCATCGAAACAATGGAAAAATGGCGTCGTTTTCATCGAAGCGCGTTTCTTTCGTTTGTATGAAATTTCTCTACGAGATAATTCAATAATTTCGTAATTTTAGTGATCATTTCGTGCAAACGAGGCGAAAAGTGACGTCAAAATCGATCATTTCGTAAATAAAATAATTTCGTACAAAGTTTCGCTAAGTTCTTATTATGATTTTCATTATTTTATTTTATAATAATAATTTTTTTATTATTACTTTTATTTTTTTTATTATTAAATGCAAATATCATTCAAATAATTAATTGCTTAAATACTGACAAGAACTAATATTATCTGCTTAAATAATTACAATTCATAAATTTCATGATTTTTTTTTACCACAATTTTTATTATTTTCTTTTTTTTTTTACACAATTTTCTTATTTTTATTTTCCTCCTCATTATTTTAATTTTACATATATTTTATTTTATTGATTTGGCACTACCCTCAAAGATAGGTATTTTTTTTAATCAAAATTTATTTTACTCTGTTAATTATGACGATTTTTAATTATTTTTTTGATTTATTATCATTATTAATTAAATTAAATTTTATTCTATTCAAAATTCTTAAGAAAAATCATTAGAAAAAAAAATTACATTAGTGATGATGATTTTTGTTAATTATTTTTGTTTTTAACTAATTGATTTCTTATTATTGTCTGCAATTGTGGCAATTCTCAGGAGGAACGTCGTAAACGCGAGGAGAAGGAACGCAAGAAGGCCGATGTGAGGAAGCGGTTGGAGGAAGCCGCTAAGTCTAAGAAGGCTAAGAAGGGCTTCATGACACCGGACCGCAAGAAGAAACTCAGGGTAATTTCAAAGTCTCGACTATGTTATTTTTTTTAAACGATTTGCATCAAAACCAATTGGCGCAGAATGTTACTTTAGAGTAACTTTGTGTAAACCACTTTGTGGCGCCACAAAAAGTGATCTCGGCACCACAGTGGCGACCACCGCCTTTTGTCAGTGACGGTCAAGGTCATTCATACCTGTGGCAAGCGCTCACACACAGCACTGATACGTGTGAAACAAGCCGCACCAACTACTTTTTGGCACCACAAAGTAGCGCCACAAAGTGTGAAGCCGACCTAAAAGTGTATCTTGCTGTTATATCACAGCTAAGATGTTTTATGAACAGCTGGTTTTTGAACTCTTTGTTACTCTGCTTTTCAGAAGAGCAACACTAAAAATAAGTTGAAGGTGTGTTAAAAACTAGAAGAGTAACACAGTCACTTAAGCATATTTTCATATTGAAATATTTTAAAATAAACTTTTTTAATAGGCAAACTGACATGAAAAGCTTATTTTAAAATATTTCGACGATGAGAATGTTCTTAAGAGGCTACATCGCAAAATTACTTTGAAAAGTCTCCACAAAGAGCGCCAGTATCGTTTTTCTATTGAACCCATAGACCCTATGTTAAAGAAAAAACGTTAATTTCTTTAACATTGGGTCTATGGGCTCAATAGAAAAACGATGCTAGCGCTCTTTGTGGAGGTTTTTCGAAGTAATTTTGCGATGTAGGCTCTTAAGCGACTGTGTTTTACCCTTGTAGTTTCTAATCGGAATTCAAGAGGCGTTTGCACTTTAAAAGACGTCCACCTTGAAAATAATTTTCTCCCTTCCCCCCCCCCCCCAAAAAAAAACAATGCAAATTATGATAATTCAATGCAACTAATAATTTTCGTTTAATTTCTACGAGCTTAGTTACTGCTCAGAAAGAAAGCCGCCGATGAGCTGAAAAAGGAACAGGAACGCAAGGCGCAGGAACGTCGTCGAATCATAAACGAACGAGTTGGAAACCCGAAGCCACTGGACAGTGCGAACGAAGGTATGACAAATAGGAATTTTATTTTATTATATATTTAATTCTCACATTTTTTTACAATGTAGACGAGCAAATTTTTAGTGGTCGTGGTAGACTGCAAAAAGTGGCCGAAACCGACCACTCGAGTCGACTTCGTGCGACCGCGATGATCATTCAGACTACACGCAGGTCCACTTATGAGCCAGTGACAGTCGATTCAAGTAGTCGGTTTTGGCCACACTCTGACCACTTTTTTTGCACCCCATTTCGACCACTAAAAGTCGCTCTTCTCAATAACGCCCTTAATGCGAATTATATGCCAGAAATTGAAAACCTCTGGTGGTACTTTTTACAAGCTATTTACAGAAGCTCGTATTAATTGCTGGGTGGATTTCTAATGCCACTCCTGGTAATGTTATTTCTGCGAGTAAAGGCTTTCCTAGAGCTCAACAAAACCTTCTGAAATGATGGCTTTTATGCTTGGTCATGCTGCAGCAGTGTGACCATGACAAAATGTAAAGACTTAGGGATATTTCCCCTATTTTTAAGAGCAGAGATACACCTATATCTTGTTGTTTTGAGCCGACAACAATGAGACATATGAGTGTTACTGTAAGGTGTTACTAAAATTGCAAGAAATAGTCTCACAATCGTTCAATGAAGATACAGTAAAGCGCAAAATGCAAAATAAAGTATTGTTCATTAAGTGATTGCTTTATATAATTTTCAAAAAGGTCCTTCTATTTTTAAATAATATATAAAATCTTACATTTTTAACTCCATCTTAAATCCCATAGACCCCAAAACCCTCCCAGTAAAGTTTGAAGAACTGTCGTTAAAATGATTCCGAGCAATAACAAAAAAATGAGCACGTGCATTGATGTATAGGCTTCACGCTGATTCTTTTTTATAAGCTTAGCACTTGCAGTTATTTTTCTATTAATTTTTATGTGACTTCATACCTGAACAAAAACCGTTTTTATATCAAAAACGATCGCAGCGCTTACATTCGGGTATATTTTGTATTAAGCACTGTATCTAGGCTCTTAATGCCCAACCACATGTTGTTGCCTACTATTTGTAATGTACTATAGCCCAAATGGCTCCAACAAAAGTTCTGAAATCATGAGTGCCATCTAGTGAGAGGATGTCTCCCTAGATGGCACTCATGATTTCAGAACTTTTGTTGGAGCCAATTTGGGCTATAGTACATTACAAATAGTAGGCCTACTCTGATTTGTATTTCAGAAATATTTTTCAGAGACAAGTTTGTTGAGCCCTAGGAAAGCTTTAAGAGGCTACATCACAAAATTACTTTGAAAAATCTCCGCAAAGAGCGCTAGCATCGTTTTTCTATGGAGCCCATAGACCCAATGTTAAAGCAAAAATGTTAATTTTTAAAATACACAGTCGCGGCAATAAGTTTATTTTTTATATTTAAAGTTGTCCAATTTTGATGGTTCAAAGTGCAATGTGCACCTTAAATATATGCTGATCGAGTGATAGAATGACAAAAAAATTGGTAAGAGCGGTTCTATTTTTAAAAACACTATTTCAAAGTCGCCAATTTCTAACTCTTATGTTCAACTCCATTGAGTACGCGCTGGTAAGTAAAAAACATCCATTAAAATAATCGTAAAAATACCTAAAAATAATTTTAGCAAACCACAATTAAACCACAGCGAAGCCCACACATTGGCGCACGTGCTGATTTTTTTTCTGGTTTTTAAAAATTATTTTTACGTATTTTTACGAGCATTTTAATGAATGTTTTTTTATTTGGGCGTACTCAATGGAGTTTAACATAAGAGTTAGAAATTCGCGATTTTGAAATAGTTTTTAAAAATAGAACCGCACTTACCAATGTTTTGTCATTATGTCACTAGATCAGCATATATTTAAGGTGTGCATTGCACTTTGAACCATCAAAATTGGACAAGTTTAAATATAAAAATTAAACATATTGCCACGTGACTGTGTATTTTAAAAATTAACGTTTTCTCTTTAACATTGGGTCTATAGGCTCCATAGAAAAACGATGCTAGCGCTCTTTGTGGAGATTTTTCGAAGTAATTTTACGATGTAGCCTTTTAACGTGTTTTCGTTATTAAGGTCCCCACCTCCGGTTGTTTGAACTTTAACTCACAACACCTATTCATATTGCGGGGGGAGAAGGGTTAAATGTCATTGGAGTAAATAACCCTAAAGTTCGGCTTAATTCAGAAGTTGGGTCAAGTTTTTGTACCTGGTTAGCTATTTATCATCCTTGAGGGATAAAGAATCAACCAGAAGGTCAATTCTGGCTTGACAATCCTGGGCTTGGTGGCATACAGTATGCATTTTTTTTTAAATCGTAATGCATTGTAAGGATGGAAAAATGTTAATTCGAAAACAAACTGAAAGATGAACAAGCCTAAAGCCTTTAGTTAGGGCGCGCACAATTTTATTCCTTGGAATCTACGGATGCGAATATCTTAGACTATGAATAGGGGAACAAACAGACCTTGGGACCGGGACGGGACCTTGGAACCAACATGCCACAGGGTACTTGTCACGAACCGGTCGTTGGCGACAGCTTTGGTCAATTTCAATTGGCACAATAGGAATGCAGTATTAGAATAACGGATTCTGAAGACATGGTTTCATAAGCTGCAAAAAAAATAAAAGTACAGCTTTCCTATTGGCAAATTCAAATTGACCAAAGTTATTGCCAACGGGTGGCCTTGTCACGTGACTATGGGCAACACTCTCATTGCGAAACAGGGCATTCCGGAGATAAACTGCTGAGTCATCTTGGCTCCACTGTCTTTTAGCAGCTCCTATGGCCACACTTACGAGTAACCATAGTCAAGAAATACAAATAAGATCAACTGGTATAACAGTCACGTGATACAAAAAAACCAAAAAGTAAAATAAAACATAATGAAATATCTTAATAAAAAGAAGCACAAAAGTGAAAAGTTTAAAAAAAGCACATTTATTCTTTAGAAACCCTTTCCCAGAAGCTATCTTATTTAAGTTTAAATTGGGTAAACCAGCAGGACAGCTTAACTAAATCGTGTGGGAGGAAATTTGAGATTGGGATGAGTTATTCCCAAAAAATAGTACTTTTTGCAATTTATTCTTCCATCTAACAAAGGTAATCCACACATTCCCATTCAAAGATGGGAATGGGTGGAAAGAAGAGCAAATTATAAAAATGGTTCCCAATCTCGCTGGAAATACACAAAGCTTGAAGAGGCTACATCACAAAATTACTTCGAAAAATCTCCGCAAAGAGCGCTAGCATCGTTTATCTATTGAACCCATAGACCCAATGTTAAAGAAAAAATGTTAACTTTTAAAATACACAGTAGTCGCGGCAATATGTTTATTTTTCATATTTAAAGTTGTCCAATTTTGATGGTTAAAGTGTTATGTGCACTTTAAATATATTCTGATCGAGTGATAGAATGACAACAAATTGGTAAGTGCGGTTCGATTTTTAAAAAGTATTTCGAAATCGCGAATTTCTAACTCTTATGTTAAACTCCATTGAGTATACGTCCAAATAAGAAAAAAAAAACATCCATTAAAATGTTGGTAAAAATAATTTAAAAAAAAAAAACAGAAATAAATCAGCACGTGCAGCAATGTGTTGGCTTTACTGTGGTTTAATTGTGGTTTTTTAAAATTATTTTGAGATATTTTTTACGAACATTTAATGAATGTTTTTTTTTCTTATTTGGGTGACTCAATGGAGTTTAACATTAGAGTTAGAATTTCGCGATTTTGAAATACTTTTTAAAAATAGAACCGCACTTACCAATTTTTTGTCATTCTATCACTCGATCAGCATATATTTAAGGTGCACATTGCACTTTGAAAACTTAATATTGGACAACTTTAAATATGAAAAATAAACATATTGCCACGACTGTGTATTTTAAAAATTAACATTTTTTTCTTTAACATCAGGTCTATGGGAGTTCAATAGAAAAACGATACTAGCGCTTTTTGTGAAGATTATTCAAAGTAATTTTGTGATGTGTAGTCTCTTAAATAGAAAGGCGCGTCCACACAGATTCCAAATGTAGCAATATTTCATCATTTTTCCTGCTAAATGATTTTTAAGAACGAAAAAAAAAAATATTGCAGAAATTCAGATTTGACGTTTTTTTTTTCTTCTTCCGACAATTTCAACAATTCTGATAAAATAATTTTATTTTGATTTTTTATGTTTTGTTTTCCAATTTTTTTTTTCTTCTTCTTCTTCAATCTGATTGGTGTTTAAAATTGTAGCCAACTTGCAAGCCATCTGCAAAGAGTATAATGCTCGCATAGCTAAACTCGAAGATGCCAAATATGATCTGGAGTGCATAGTTAGACAAAAAGATTACGAGGTCAGTTGGTATTTTTACGGGACTTTTTTTTTTGTGATTTTCTGCCAACGTTTTTTTTTTTTCATCTTCTGTCGTGTGCATTTTTTTTTTCTGCTTTTGCAACCAGAAAAAAAATTTTATTCTTCTTTCACTTCATAATGTTAAGCATTTTGTGTGTGCAGTTTTCTGTTTTTTTTTTACATATATACTGTAATTCTGGTTTCATACAGATCACTTTTATGGCGCCACAAAGTGGTTGACGCGGCTTGCTTCACACGGACCACTTATTTAAAACAAGTGGCCTGATGTCAGTGTGAGCCAACACTGGTGGTCGGTCGGTTGTCTCCAGACTTAAATCACTTATCGCCCCATTGTGGCGCAAAAGAAAACGGTGGCGGAGTTTGGCTCTTGTGCTAACTTGACCACTTTATGTGGCGCCACAAAGTGATCCGTGTGAAAAAGCTAGCTTTAGTTCCTTTTTTCTCTCTCTCTATCTCTCTCTTGTTTACTGGCGTTGTAACACTTTTGCTGCTATTTTTTTTTTTCACTTTTTGCTTTTAATTTTTTTTTTGTTTGTGTTTTGAGGTTAATCTTAACAAGTTTTACTATTTTTTTGTTAACTAATTTTTATACATGTTATTGCTGTGATAATTAACTATTTAACTTTTTAAAAAAAAAAATCATTGCAAATTTTGTTAAAAATTTTAAAATTATAAAATCTAGAAGAAAGTAATAGTGAAAATTGCAAATTAGATAATATTGATCAATGATCATAATTAGGCGAGCCATTTAAGGTGGCTGAATAGATGTTTATTTCGTCCCTTCCTCGGATGGCGCCACTGTAGAGGTTATAGGAGGTTTCAAACAAACGTTTTTCAGGAGAAACATTATGAAAAATAAAATTCAAAGTATTGTAGAAACTATAATAGTTTTGGTGATAACGCTATTTTTTTTTCATGATGATATCTTTCAAAATAAACTTTTTATGACAAGTTTGAAAATTTAGGTGAAAAGAGTTTTTCATGAAATCTTAAGAGGCTACATCACAAAATACTTCGAAAAATCTCCACAAAGAGCGCTAGCATCGTTTTTTTTATTGAGCCCATAGACCCAATGTTAAAGAAAAAAATATTAATTTTTAAAATACACAGTCGCGGCGTCAATATGTTTATTTTTCATATTTAAAGTTGTCCAATTTTAATTTTTAAAAGTGCAATGTGTACCTTAAATAGATGCTGATCGAGTGATAGAATGACAAAGTGCGGTTCTATTTTTAAAAACTATTTCAAAATCGCGAATTTCTAACTCTTATGTTCCCATAAGACTCCGTTGAGTACGCGCTCGTAAGCAAAAAAAAAACATCCAATAAAATGTTTGGTAAAAATACGTAAAAATAATTTTAAAAAACTAGAAAAAAAAATCAGCACGTGCGCAAATTGTGTTGGCTTCACTGTGGTTTAATTGTCGTTTTTTAAAATTATTTTTAGGTATTTTTATCAACATTTTAATGGATGTTTTTTTATTACGAGCACGTAGTCAATGGAGTTTAACATAAGAGTTAGAAATTTCGCAATTTTGAAATAGTTTTTAAAAATAGAACCGCACTTACCAATTTTTTGTCATTCTATCACTAGATCAGCATCTATTTAAGGTACACATTGCACTTTTAAAAATTAAAATTGGACAACTTTAAATATGAAATATAAACATATTGCGGCAACTGTGTATTTTAAAAATGAACATTTTTTCTTTATGGGCTCAATAGAAAAACGATGCTAGCGCTCTTTGGGGAGATTTTTCCAAGTAATTTTGTGATGTAAGATATTGCCGTGAAATAACTTTTAACATAATCTTTTACCATTCTAGTTTTGAAAACAATTTGAATTTTTTCATAATGTTGTTTCTAAAAAAAACGTTTACTTTGACGTTTTTGCGTCCAAATTTTACAAGTACGTCTATGGATTATAACGTTAGCAACTGCTGTGGCGCCGCCCGGTGGGACAGAAGCAAAATAAATACCTATAAAGCCACCTTAAGCAAAAAGTTCAATATTTTCAAATTTACAAGCAACAAAAATACTTCTATCTAGTCATTTAGATAGAATTCTTGTGGTATTTTGAAAGAAATTTGAATTTGGAAGAATTTCAAATATTATAGATCTATGTTGAATTTTTTTTATAGAAGTGGAGGAAAGACATTTTGCATTTTCAACAATTCACAATTATTATCACAGTATCACATTATTTTGGTTGCCTTATGCTGTTATTATATTTATGGTTGTGGCAGAGGGATAAGATTCCAATAAGAGCCCCCCTTCTCCCACAGAAGTGCCCGGATGAAAGTTAAGAGATTCATAGCTTAGTCAGGAAAGTTTATGAATCTTGTAAACATTTGCGTGCAAGAAATAGTTTCATACGTTTTTCTGAAATTTTTCAGAATTTTTTTCAAATTTTTCAGATTTTTTTTCTTTCAAATTTTTCAGAAATTTCTCTGAAAACGTTCCAGAAATTTCTCTAAAAATATTCCAGAAATTTCTCTCAAATTTTTCAGTTTTTTCTCAAATTTTTCATAGTTTTTTCTCAAATTATTCATAGTTTTTTCTCAAATTATTCATAGTCTTTTCTCAAATTTTTCATATTTTTTTCTCATTTTCCAGAATTTTTTCTCAAACTTTTCAGAAATTTCTCTCGAACTTTTCAGAAATTTCTCTCGAACTTTTCAGAAATTTCTCTCGAACTTTTCAGAAATTTCTCTCAAACTTTTCAGAAATTTCTCTCAAACTTTTCAGAAATTTCTCTCAAACTTTTCAGAAATTTCTCTCAAACTTTTCAGAAATTTCTCTCGAACTTTTCAGAAATTTCTCTCGAACTTTTCAGAAATTTCTCTCAAACTTTTCAGAAATTTCTCTCAAACTTTTCAGAAATTTCTCTCAAACTTTTCAGAAATTTCTCTCAAACTTTTCAGAAATTTCTCTCAAACTTTTCAGAAATTTCTCTCGAACAATTCAGAAATTTCTCTCGAACAATTCAGAAATTTCTCTCGAACAATTCAGAAATTTCTCTCGAACAATTCAGAAATTTCTCTCGAACAATTCAGAAATTTTTCTCGAAGAATTCAGAAATTTCTCTCGAAGAATTCAGAAATTTCTCTCGAACAATTCAGAAATTTCTCTCGAACAATTCAGAAATTTCTCTCGAAGAATTCAGAAATTTCTCTCGAAGAATTCAGAAATTTCTCTCGAACAATTCAGAAATTTCTCTCGAACAATTCAGAAATTTCTCTCGAACAATTCAGAAATTTCTCTCGAACAATTCAGAAATTTCTCTCGAACAATTCAGAAATTTCTCTCGAACAATTCAGAAATTTCTCTCGAACAATTCAGAAATTTCTCTCAAACAATTCAGAAATTTCTCTCAAACAATTCAGAAATTTCTCTCAAACAATTCAGAAATTTCTCTCAAACTTTTCAAAAAAAGGAAAACACTGAAGTTTCTAGGTGTTTTTAGGTCTCTATAGGTAATCATTGATAATGCAAATTTAGATACTTTGCATATGCAAATTACCTATTTTGCATATGTAAAATTACCTACGTTGCCTATTCTTAAACAAAATCACCTGTAGAGGTGCCTATGGGTGCCATTCAATTCTTCATTGGAAATACATTGTTTTTGTTTGAACCCCAATTATCTTGAACCCAATTCACAGCTACTCTTCTCGCCATTTGCAAAGAATACCAACAACGTATCGAAATATTGGAAGTGGAAAAATACGACTTGGAATGTATTGTTAGACAAAACGATTTCGAGGTAGGCCAAGCTTTCAAAGCAGTTTTACCCCCTTTTATAAGTTAAGGCTGCCCCTTGATTCCATTTTTATTGCACGTTGAGAGAACCCACTGAATCAGGATTTGTTTCCCCCTCATTTATTTTTAGGTTTCCACCTGTTTAGCCCCCCCCCAAGCTCCACCTCCTTTACGTAATAAATAAAAACCCAGCTTGTTTTTCCAATTTATTGCGCTTATTTGCAGCTCTTAAAACTTCGTTAAGTTACAAAGTCTTCAGTTTTTTTTAATCTGAAATAAGAGAAATTAATATATTTTTTTTAAAAAAAAATCCTTCTTGTTTCAGTTAATGCCATAAAGGGTGTTGTACAGTTGTACTTCAATAAATTATATATGTTACTGTCAAACTGCGGAATCAGTCAATCTGCAGATTGCTTAGGCAATCTGCAAAACCATCAAACTGCTAGTGAATCTGCAAAATTCGATACATTTTAGTGTTGAATTTTGCAGCTCCACTAGTGTAGCAGGTTGGTTGTTTTGCAGTTTGCCTAGGCAATCTGCAGATTGACTGATTCCGCAGATTGGCAGTAACATATACATGTATATTGTGACAGTGGCGCGTTTTTATCTGTTGTAGGCTTCTTGACACATGAATATGTATTGAGGCTTATTGGCGCCTTTATATTTGTTGAGGCTTATTGGCGCCTTTATATTTGTTGAGGCTTATTGGCGCCTTTATATTTGTTGAGGCTTATTGGCGCCTTTATATTTGTTGAGGCTTATTGGCGCCTTTATATTTGTTGAGGCTTATTGGCGCCTTTATATTTGTTGAGGCTTATTGGCGCCTTTATATTTGTTGAGGCTTATTGGCGCCTTTATATTTGTTGAGGCTTGTAGGCGCCTTTATATTTGTTAAGGCTCCTCGGCGCGTTTATATATATTGAGGCTCCTCGGCGCGTTTATATTTATTGAGGCTCCTCGGCGCGTTTATATTTATTGAGACTCTTTGGCGCGTTTATATTTATTGAGACTCTTTGGCGCGTTTATATTTATTGAAGCACTTCAGTTATGTATTTCTATCTTTTGAAGTTCCTAGGCGCGTTCATATCTGTTGAGGCACTTTGGTGCGTTTATAGCTAAGGCACCTTGGCGTGTTTATATTTGTCGAGGAACCTTGGCTCATTTGTACCAGGCGCGTTTATATCTGTTGAGGAACCTTGGCCCATTTGTACCAGTTGAGGCTCATAGGGGCGTTTATATCTTTTGATGTTTTGTAGTGTGTCTGTAGAGGCTCCGCGGCGCGTTTATATTTATTCAGGCACCTTAGCGCAATTATATCTCTTGAAGCTTCTTGGCGCGTTTATATCTGTTGAGGCTCAGGTGCGTTTATACATGTTGATGCTTTAGGCGTTGTATATCTGTTGAGGCTTTAGGCGTTGTATATCTGTTGAGGCTTTTAGGCGCTTTATAGCTGTTGAGGCTTTAGGCGTTGTATATCTGTTGAGGCTTTTAGGCGCTTTATAGCTGTTGAGGCTCCTTGGCGCGTTGATATCTGTTGATACACTGTGATGCGTTGATATTTGTTGAGGTTTCATAGCTCGTTTACATCTGTTGAGGCTATTTGGCGCGTTTATATCTGACGAGGCGTTTTGGCGCGCTTAAATCTGTTGAAGCTTCTTGTCGTTATAAGCGGATTTCGAAGCCCCTGGTGTTTGTCGATTTTTTTTGTATGGCTTTCGGAGACTTCTAAAAAAAAATGGAAGGCTCAAGGCGCGCGCCTAGTGCGCCTAGATTGAAATTCGCCACTGTTCTGTGAAAAAACCAAATACCTCTTCTGTTTTCTCTTTTTTTTTCCATCCAATTTTTTTCCTATTCTTTTTCCTTTGTGCAGCTGAACTTGTCCGCATACTCAAGGAATATCACAGTCGAATTTTAGCAATCGAGGACATTAAATATGATTTGGAAATTAAAGTCATACAAATGGACTATGAGGTCAGTTCATTTGTATTACAAAGTAATGCATATTTTAAAACAAAAAAACAAAACAATATATTACACTCATTTCGCGCACAAAAAGGGGCCCTTTTACGACAGTATCCGCAAACTGTTGGAAGTTTCATACTTTATTTATTTATATTAATTTTGCTGTTCAGCAAACAAACAAAAATAACAATTTTCAAACAACTTTTTGGCGTTTAAAGCTGAGCGCCCGCTAGGTTGGTGACGCGACGCGGCGCGGAGAAAAATGGCACTCAAAGAAAATGCATGTAAATGAATGAAACTCCGTCTATTAGGGCGGAAGTGCGGAAAAGTGTCGGGAAGCGCGGCGCGGCACCGCTCTGGAAAAAATCTGGGAACTTCTTGAGGTCGGTGACGCGGCGCGGCGCGGCGTGGCGTGGAGAAAAATGGCTCCAAACAAAATGCTTGTAAATGAATGAAACTCCGTCCATTAGGGCGGATGTGCGGAAAAGTGTGGGGAAGCGTGGCGCGGCACTGCTCTGGAAAAAGTTTGGGAACTTCTTGAGGTCGGTGACGCGGCGCGGCGCGGCGTGGCGTGGAGAAAAATGGCTCCAAACAAAATGCTTGTAAATGGAGTCCCTTCCAGTAGGGCGGATGTGCGGGAAAAGTGTGGAGAAGCGCGGCGTGGCACTGCTCTGGAAAGAGTCCGGAACTTTTTCAAGTCGGAGTTTCGCCGCGCTTCTGCCCTAATGGACGGGAGAGCAAAACGAAGTTCATCCATGTCCCTTCATTGTTTGTGGCTGCTTCATTGTATGGCATTCCCTGTGCCAATATACAGGGGCAAAATGGCGGAGACAAGGCCGATTTTTGCCGCGCCGCGTACCTAGTGGACGGACCTTTACTTGAAAACTACGCGCCGCGTCGCGCGTCACCGACCTAGTGGACGCTCAGCTTAAGTCTTCAGTTTAAAAATTTAAACTAAATTCTAAAGTGCAGTTACAACTACAGCAGAAGTGTTATTTTTGCCTGGCTTTGGTTGCTGCTTTACTTTAGTTGTAGATCTTAATTTAATTGCATGCATGAGTTGCAAATTATTGGTGTACTACAAATTTGAGGCCGGCTTCACACGGATCACTTTGTGTCGCCACTAAGTAGGCGCCCACGAAGTGGCTGACGTGGATTGTTGCACAAAAATCCAAGGAACTTGGCTGGACAAAGACCTTGATCTTCACTTACAAACAGAAAAGGTGTTCACCACTTGTGACAGAGCTTAACCACTGATCGCCACTGTGGTGACAAACAAAAACTCGGTTGATGTGGCTCGTGTGAACACCCCCACCCCTACAGTATGTTCTGCTAAGAAAACGTCCACTTTCTGCGGTGCCACAAAGTGGTCTGTGTCGAAGCAGGCGTTAGACATTACGTAGAAGTGGTAAACTTCCAGAGGTTTTTGGAAGCATGTATTATATTGTATATGCAGTAGGTTATATACTATTATATTCCTTTGTCATGTCAGTTGCTATTCCCTAACTTGTATCCATGTTTCGTCAGTTATTCCTAACCGGTATTCCTGTCTGTCCACAATCAGGAACAGATGTTCGGACAATTATTATGTAGGATGTTGTTTCAATTTTTGCAAAGAAAATCCCTCTTCCTTTCTTCAGGGCGCCGAGAAAACTTTGCACTTAGCTCGGAAGTTTGCAAAACTAGTAGCATTGGCAGTGCCCGGGTTTAAGGGGGATCCAGCAGAGTAGCTACACAGCGGGCCACAAGCACAAGGTGGCGCCTGACTAATTGTAATTGTATCGTTTGTCTTTAAGGTGGCTTTATACATATTTATTTTGTTCTTGCCGTCCCAGATGGCGCGCTTGCAGTGGCCATTATGTTCTATAGGAAGGTCTCTTCCCTCCTCCACTCGCGGTTTTGAGAAAAGTTATATTTTCCAAGCGAACGTTTTTCTGGAGAAAGATTACGAAAAAATTCAAAGTGTTTTAGAAACTAGAATAGCTGTTGATTAATGCTAAACGTTTTTTCATGATGCTATCTTTAAAAATAAACTTTTTATGACCTAAAAACGGATTATTTTCAAACTGATTCGTAAAATGTTCATTTTTTTTTAAGATATTGCCACAGAAAAACTCTTAGCATAACCTTTTACCATTCTAGTTTTCAAAATAATTTGATTTTATTTCATAATGTTGTTTCTAAAAAACGTTCACTTTACGTTTTTACTGCCAAATCTTTGTAAAACGTCTATGAAGCATAACATTAGCTGCTGCAGTGGCTCCATCCAGGGGGTGACAAAAGCAAAATAAATATCTATTCAGCCACCTTAATCAAAATTACAGTCACATTACAAATAACAATAGGGCGATTTATGTCAGCTGCAAAATGAAAGCAGATTTCTGAATGCAATGTAAAAGTTAGGGTTGGTTCACACATGCAGAAACAAATTTCACTGAAAAATTACTTTTATCTAATTTTAGCATTTTCTGTTTATCTGGCGGAATAATGTATGCAGAAAAAAAAAATTAGTGAAATTGTTTTTTTGTTGCCACACTTAATTACACATCATCAGCCAATAGGAAAGCATTCTTTAGTAGCAATATTCTATAAATATATATATTTTTTTCTCCTCTACTTTAAATTCAACGTTGTCTTCTACTGTAATTTGCGAGAACTCTTGAACGCGACAGAAAGCAGAAAAAACAGCTGAAACTTTTATTTTGATTTTTCGTTATTTTTTTTGCTGTTTTTTTTAGCATGTGTGAACGATCCCTTAAGCTTTTAATCTACAGGGTGTCGTTCACCGTGAGACTCCACCATTTCAAGAAACTCACAAAGTTTTCAGTTCAGTTCAGTGGACCTTCACAACAGGCAATTAGAAATCGGGACGAACAGAAGTTAGCTCTGCCCTTTTTAAGACGAACGCAACTTCTAATTGGTTGGTTATGTAGTCTGACGTCACATGCTCCGCCCTTTTCAACATCGAATCACTCAACAAACGAATTAGAAGTTGCCGATTGTCATAAAAAAGAGCGGAGCCAACTTCTGTTTGTCCCGATTTCTAATTGCCTGTACCTTAACATGGGCGCCATTGGGTAGCACAAGTAATGTCTAGTCTGTAATCAATTTCATGCCATGTGTTCTGCGTCATGTCTACTTTGACAGAGCTTATGAATGCTTAGGCGCTGTTTCAAATCCGTTAAGCGGCAGTCACACTAGGCTGGTTTACAAGCCGATGGTTGCTGCTGGCTATTAGCAGCAACAGCAAGCAGCAGCTGCTTTGGGTTCACACTTGTCCAGTCATTGCTGGTATTAGCAGTGCAAGTCATCCAATCACCGTCTTGCAAAATCACAAACTCTAACAACAACCAATCCAAGCAGTGGAGTTTCAACTACCACTATTTTCACTACTAGCAGCAAAAAGTTCACACTAGATGGCAGCAGCAGGAAGGAAGTCACATGACCAGCTGGTAGCTGCTAAAGTTGGACATGTCCAACTTCACCATCTGCTGTTAAAATCACTAGCCCACTGGAGAAAGCAGCTGCTAGTAGCAGTTCAGATTATGCTGCTAGAGCGCTACAACCAGCCAGCAGCAACCAACGGCTGGGAAACCAGCCTAGTGTGACTGCAGCTTTACCGGGTATATGCTGGCAACTTTCGTTTGACGTATTCCCAAATGTCAGGCGGGACGTGGAGGCCAGCAAACTGGACCATCATGACCTGTCCAACGGTTGGAGAATGGGTGTCATTCGGGAATCTTGGACTTAAGCTGGAACTTCATACCTGCTACCTTGAGCGTAATGTCTGCGACTAGCGACTAATGACTAGCATAGCGACTTGAAGTAGCAAGTCGCAAGTCGCTGGCACACACTACATATGTGCTGCACCTACAAGCATTTTGGGCGTGTCTTCATGATGTGTGATGTCATATAAAATGGCGTCGAAGGCACTATATGCAACAAAATCTGGTCTCTGATTGGTTGTTGGGTAGCGACTTGAAAAGTTTGTTGACCTGAAGCTTCTGTTTGAACAGAAGCTTGGCGACTGAGTAGCAAGTTGCGATGCTTTGACAAGTCGCTAATAGTTGCTTGTATATGGTATGAAGACGCACATGTGCGCTGACGCTTGCTCGAGGTAGGTCGCTTGACGTCGTGTGAATAAAGTTTAAGCTTAAGACCTCGAAGCATATCTAATCACAGCTGTAGAATTCAGTGGCGTAGCTAGGTTTGGCTGCGCCACCCAACAGCCCTCCTGCTGCTTAAAACATTGCACCCGCAAAATGCGCCCCCTCCAAACCTCTGGAACGCCTCGCCGCAGTCGTGGGGGTTACTTGTCCCCAGCTTACGCCCCTGGTATAACCTGAACTGTAAAAATATTAGAGTAGCATCAGGATACTTCGAGTCATGTTTATGCTGATAGTCTTTAGGTTAGATTGTTAGGTTACACAATAGATGGCGCTGCGAAATGTATGAAGACGACTCCAAGCCGCCTAATGCTAGTAATAATAAGGCCTTCAACATGTTGGAGTCTCATGATGGACACCCTGTATATTAGATAGGAACTTGTCCATCTTATGTGACCTATGACCTCAGTTTAGAAGAACGTTTTGATTGGGTTTTTTTTGTATACCAATAGGCACAATTTAGTGTAGCCAATGAGAAACAATTAAAATTTACCAATTTTTTTTTTTGAGGTTTTTTCAGAACTTTTAGCTCTTTTGTGGGTTCGAAGAATTTTCAGGTTATTTTTTATTTTGGAATGGATTTGATTTTTTTTATTATTTTAATAAAACTGTTGTTTGATTTTGATTTTTGTGAATAATTAACATTTTTTTTTACAATTTTATTTTGTAATTTGCGTGATTTTAACGAAGTTTGCTGCAGCTTTTTTTTATTTCTTCGAACCTTAATTAATAATCTTCTTTTTAAAAAAATAAGCCCGATCCACATCAATCAAAGCAGAAACTTAGTGTTTCAAGACAAATTGGCGACAATTTTGTAACATTTCTGCGACTTTTTTTTGTGTTTTGTTTTTGTTTTGCAATTTCACGAAATTATTCCATGTCCCGCCGCAAGTCGGTAAAAATCAAAATGTTTGTGTTTTGTCTCGATATTACGCAACATTTTATCAACTTTGTCTGTGCAGTGTGGACAGGTAGTATTGACAAAACACAAACAAAGCAGAAACTTAGTGTTTCAAGACAAATTGGAGACAATTTTGAAACATTTCTGCGACTTTTTTTGTATTTGTTTTTGTTTTGCAATTTCGCAAACTTATTTCATGTCCCGCCGAAAGTCGGTAAAGATCAAAATGTTTGTGTTTTGTCTCGATATTACGCAACATTTTATCAACTCTGTGCAGTGTGGACTGTTAGTATTAACAAAAAAAAAAAAACAGAAACAGTGTTTCAAGACAAATTGACGACAATTTTGAAACATTTCTGCGACTTTTTTTGTATTTTGTTTTTGTTTTGCAATTTCAAAAACTTATACGCAACATTTTGTCAACTTTGTCTCTGCAGTGTGGACAGTTAATATTAAAAAAACAAAACATTTGCGTAATTTACATAGGACAGCTATATTTGTCACAAATTTGTTATGGTTTTGTCTTGAGTACACAGTTGACAATTGTTTCAGTTTTGTTTGCTTTCAAACTCTTGCTTTTTCTGGCGCTTTTGTTTTGTTTTTGTCTTAAACTCATGTTGCACTTTTGTCAGCTTGATGTGAGGATCGGTCTTAAGATTGTTTTTGTTTCTAGAAATTTCCTTTCATTGCATGTTTTTGTTTTGTTTCCGTTTTTGGTTTGCCTTTTTTTGTGTGTGTGGATATTTTGCAACCAAATTCATTTATTGAATTATTTATTCAAATTTTGTTTTTAGGCCTTGTTTCCATTGGAGTGAAAATTTCAACTGGTGAAAAATACATTAGAACACACGTGGCCTTTTGTCTATTATAGTGAATGAATATCCGGGGCCACATGTGTTCTATTTTTCACCAATTGAAACATTCAAAAAGTTCAAATATTCACCCCAGTAAAAACAAGGCCTAAGGTTTTGTTTCCACTGGGGTGAAAATTTGAACTTTTTGAAAATTTCAACTGGTAAAAAATAGAGCACACGTGGCTCCCGCGTATGCTAGCGAATAGGCGGGGCCACTTCTATTGTTCACCAGTTGAAATCTTCAAAAAGTTCAAATTTTCGCCCCAGTGGAAACATGGCCTAAATAACTTTTACAACAAAAAAAAGTCCATTATGAACTAATGTAAACAAATTTATGCATAAAAAATCCTCCCCAAAACACATTTTATTTTCTGAAGGTCAATTTTTGATAATTTAAAAAAAAAATTAAAAGAAATATTTCATTATTTAGAATATTTTAAATTTTACATTGAAATATTATAAAATAACCGAAATACATTAAATATTTTATTATTTTAAACATTCCAGTCATTAAAAAAATCTGAGCATTCAAAAGGCCTCATTACAGAAAAAGTCACAACATTGTGACAGTAATACCTTATGATGTCATTGCTTGTGCATTATTCTTTTACGACTGTTGTTACATTATGTTGTAGACGAGGGGCCTCATTACAGAAACAAGTCATAAATTTGTGATAATCACACTTTATGATGTCACTGCTTATTATTTACGCACTGTCATATTATCTTGGGAGAAAAATGGCAATAAATTGTCATATCTAGTTCATAACCTTGTAACAGTCATTAAAGCATTATACATTTTCGCGTATATCTATCATATGCTTATAACTGGTCTTATAACAGTTATATTATATTTATGACTAATAAATTGGGCAACCAATCATATGATTGCACAATTTGATAGTCATAGCTAGAATATAACTGTCATAATGACATGAGTCTTATAACATGCCTCTGTAATGTGAACAATGTTAGTCATAACACTCTGCTTTTACAAGGTTATGAGATAGATATGACTACAGTCAAATGTAGCCTTTCTGTAACGAGACCTCAGGCAATGACAGTCATATGACAATATTTGTCATAATAATATTTTTTTGTGACAGTTACAAGGTTATGAGCAAGATATGAAAATTTACTGTTACTCCATTTCTGTAATGCGGGCCGCAGAGTCATATTCTTAATGGTTGGTAAGTCAAAGCTAGTGCTGAACTCATGAACACTTGTAAGAAAGTTTTATTGTATAAGTTGTTGAGTTTAGCACTTGCTTTGACTTAAAAATCATTAAGAATACGACTCAGAATTGCCACAATGCAATTGCCATTTGGTTGATCTTGCATAAAAATCCGATCCCTACTTAAGACTATTAGTAGGGTTCGGCTTTTTATGCAAGTAAATGTTTCTCAATATGTGGCCCAAGTGCCAATTGTGAAGTAATCATTATCATCACAGCAACTGCAATTATGTTTTTTTTTCTAATCAGAACGACTGTTCAGAGGCTATATGTCCATTTACTATCAATTGTCAACTAGAGTTCTAGCCTCTAACCAGTGTTTTTGATTGAAAAAAATCCCAATTGTTGGTTGATCTAATCGCTATTGTAACTTCACAATTGGCACTTGGGCCACAGGTTGAGAAACATTTGCTTTGATATTTAGCATAAAAATCCGAGCCCAAACTATTTTCTCCGAATTTAATTCTCAAACCAAACAAAAATTGACCTTCAAGAATATAATTTAAACGGAATTTTTCTTTGATTTCCTATTCTTAATTTAATTTTCTAACCCTTTGCCACCAGGTCAACGAGTTGAACATCTGTTTGAATGATTTGCGTGGAAAGTTGTAAGCATTTTAAAATTTCTATATTTAATAAATCATAAATCATAAAATGAAGTAATAAATTATGATTTTAAATTTTGTTTTTTTCAGTGTGAAACCAGCTTTGCGAAAGGTCCCCAAGGACCATAAGTAAGTAACATTTGGGAGGTAACAGGATTATTGTTTAAATTAAAACTAGAAACAAAATTTTCTGCACTGCTCATTTAGCCTTAATGCGCGCGCCTCTAATGCTTGCGCCTTTTTGACGCTTGCGCCTCGCCGACGCTTGCGCCTTTGACGCTTGCGCCTCGTTGACACTTGCAACTCAGCTATATTTATTCGTGTCTTGTTTCAGATTTGCGAAGTTGGCAAAAGCTACCACTAAGACTTTGGAGCACAATTTCCGTGGCAATCTGAAGGCTGTCCAATCGAGCAAATTTACCATCGAGGAGGAAGACAAACAGGTAAAAAGAGGAATAAGAATGTGTTGGGATTAATTATAAAATGTCGATAGTGTTTGGTCAAGCGATGGATGGTAGGTTTATCGGCTTTGTAAATTGAAAATATATGGATTTGGAAATTATTGGAAACATAATGTGGTGTGCACCAGTGGCGCGCGTTTTATACCAGGTTGGCGCCCCTAGGCGCTGATTTAACTTCGAGGCCTCTTGTGTTTGGCAGTTTTATATTGGCTATGTATGTATCGATACTTGACAAAAGTTTTGACTTTTGGGAACCTTAGGCGCGTGCGCCTAACGCGCCTAGATGAAAAGTAGTCACTGGTGAGCAGTACACAAGGTTTTTCATCACATTACTCAACAAATTGTTGAATATAGTACAACGACGCCACTTACAACCTTACTGGTGCATATGTGTGTGTGTAGTTGAGAATAGAACAGGCAGGATGGTCATGTAGATGCTTTTGCAGCCAATTGGAAAGGTGGCAATTAATTAAGCGCCAAATTTAACAAATGCCACATTTTGTACGTTTGTTTAGTTTGGCGCCTATTCTAATTAGTGTTTAGTGTATAGATTGAGGAGTCGAGTTTGTTTGAAAAGATATTGGTTCATTTTAGTTTCTATTAGCAGCTTTTCGTCTCAATACGCGCCTTTTGTGTTGTGGCGCTTATGCGCCACACTTATAAAACAGCTCTGCAGTGAAAGCTTTGAGACTAAACTATGCCTATATAGTTTAGTAATAGACCTCTATTGACCCTAAAATGGGTGTTTGGCGCTTATGAAAATTGGCCTTTATTCAGTTTGGCATTTGTTCAATTTGGCGTTTATTCAGTTTGGTGCTTGTTCAGTTTGGCGTTTGTTCGAGTTGGCTCTTGTTCAATTTGGCGCTTATTCAGTTTGGCGCTTGTTCAGTTTGGCGTTTGTTCAATTTGGCGCTTATTCAGTTTGGCGTTTATTCAATTTGGCGCTTATTCAGTTTGGCGTTTATTCAATTTGGCGCTTATTCAGTTTGGCGTTTGTTCAAGTTGGCACTTATTCAATTGGGCGCTTATTTAATTTGGTGCTTATTCAGTTTGGCGTTTATACAATTTGGCGCCAGGCCCGGACTGGCCTGACCGGCGATCGCCGGTCAATTGGGGGCCAAAAGAAAATGGGGGCCAAAAATAAATAAATTAAAAAATGGGGCCAACACAATTTCATAGCCGGTGGGGCCAACCACTAGCCAGTCCGGCCCTGTTTGGTGCTTATTCAGTTTGGCATTTGTTCAATTTGACACTTATTCAGTTTGGTGTTTGTTCAATATGGCGTTTGTTAAATTTGGCTCTTATTCAGTTTGACGTTTGCCCAGTTTGGCTCTTATTCAATTTGGCACTTGTTCATGCGCCACTTTGGAAAGACATCAGTTTAGGTTGGGGGTGGGAATCATGTTAGAAAGTCCTATTGGGTTCTTTTATAGAATATCATTGATGAAGGTGACTGGTATGCAAATTAGTGACAAGTTTCATCCGAAATGACTGTGAAACATTGACAGGCCTTGGGGGGGGGGGGGTGTAGATGCGCGTCATTTGATTTTGGCCAATAGGAATGGAGTATTTTTTTTTTCTTACAGCAATATAAAACCCGCTCTGCAGAATCAATAGTATTCTAAATAGAATACTAAAGCTGCTTTTCGCTCATTGTTGTAAAAAAATCAAAAATTTATTGAATTTCAAATATAACATTAAATTATTGAGTGCAGTTTAGTTTGAAGCTTTTGAAGTTGTGCACCACAGGTTGTTTAGTGCGGTACTGCAATTTTTTTTGAGTAATGTGAATTCACTTAAAAGGTATAAAACTACAATAATTATTATAGGAGGTCGGATTTTTAATGCAATATCAAGCAAATGTTTCTCTGCAACACCAAAATTATGCATTTTGTAATCAAAAAGGCCTGGTTAGAGGCTAGATATCTGGTTACTATCAGTTGTCTACTAGAGTTCTAGCCTCTAACCAGTGTTTTTGATTGAAAGAAAACACCTTATTATTGGGGTTGGTCTAAATGGGCGATGGTTAGTTCATAATTGGCACTTGGGCCACAGATTGAGAAACTGTTGTTTTATATTGCATAAAAATCCGAGCCCCAAAATTTATATACTATGAATAAGGCCAAAAGATCTAGGCGTTTTTTTTTTCAAAAAAAAAAAACCCCGAGACTGCTTAGAGGTTAGGAGAGGAACAATTATGCAACTTCTTGTCATTTAATTCTAGCCTCTAGATAGCCTCTCGGATTGAAAAAACATAATTTGTTTGGCCGTTTATACAAATGCAGTTATTTAAAGTATACGTTTGCCTTTCTAGTTTTTAACTATTTATTAATTTCTTGAAAAGTTTAGTTTAAAAAACTTTTAATTATTTTTTTTTTATAGAAAATATGCAAATAAGCAGAAAATTGCATTTTATAAGCTGATGAGTAAGGCCAATAGAATTATACATTTTTTTCAGTGAGAGGCTAGTTCGAGGCTAAATGAGAATAAATTAACTAGATTCTTTGCAAAGAGGGATTGTTTTTTAGGCTAAAAATTTTTTTTTATTGAATTACTTCAAGGTTGGTAAAGGTGAGAGCAATTGCGCAACCTTGTAATTAATTCTAGCCTCTAACGCATAATTCTTTTGACCTATATACGGATTACGTGATGAATAGGACTCGGATGTTTATGCAATATCAAGGAAATGTTTTTCAATCTGTGTCCAATAATATGATTTTTTTTAATCAAAAAACACTGGTTAGAGGCTAGAACTCTTTAAGTCTCTAACCAGCCTTTTTTTGATTAATAAAAGCATTAATTGCATTTGCTCAAATGAGGATGATTTCTTCACAGTTGACACTTGGGCCACAGATTGAGAAAGCATTTTGCTTGATTTTGCATACAAAGCCGAGCCCTATACTGATGGCTATGTGAGCAAAAAAAGCCAATCAATAATTTGTGTTCAGGATTGATTGTTTTATTTCTATGTTTTTTTGTGTGTGTTCATTGTGGTCACTAACGTTGAATGTAATTGTTTCTTTTATGTTTCCTTTATTTGTTTTCATGAAAGTTCATTTTTCAACATTTTAAAATCGAACATATTACAATTTTAAAAATTGTATTTTGATGGAAATACGACTTTACAGTTGCTTAAAATCGAATATCTCTTGAAATTCTAAAACTTTTTTTTTTTGAAGAAAAAATCAACTGAGGCTCGCTTCAATTGGACCGCTTTGTGGCGCCACAAAAAGTGGTCGTTTTTTTTAGCAGAAGATTGATTAGTAGTGAATACATAGAAAATGTCTACACAAGCCACCGTTTTATTTTGCACCAACCACTCATCGCGACTTGTGGTAGGGCTCAACCACTCATCGCGACTTGTGGTAGGGCTCAACCACTCATCGCGACTTGTGGTAGGGCTCAACCACTCGTCGCCACGGTGAGTGATTGAGCCCCGCCACGAGTGGCGGCGAGTGGCCGAACCCCGCCACGAGTGGCGGCGAGTGGCCGAACCCCGCCACGAGTGGCGGCGAGTGGCCGAACCCCGCCACGAGTGGCGAACACTTATCGGTGTTATCATTCTCATACTCAACGATCCTCAACGATTGGAGGTCATGTTTATATATGGCTTTCTAATTTGTGCAGCTACTTTGTGGCGCCACAAAGTGGTTCTTAAAATTGAAAAAAAAAATTTGAAAATAATTTTTTTGCTTATTTGTTCAGATTTTTTTTTTTTTGGTTGTTCAATTTCATTTTGATATTTTGCTAAAAAAGATATTTCATTGATGAGATATTTCATTTTAAACGATTTAGTGTACACACATCGTTGATACTATTTAAAAGTCTGAGAAAAGGCTATAAAATGTCTATTCTGTCAGTGATTGTCAAGTGACGTCATTTTTCTTCATTTCATTTTTAAATAACTTTTTTTTTCAAACTTATTTTTTTTTCTCTCCAATTTTGTAGCAGAAAAGTACGGTTGAGTGGGCTAAGAAGTAAAATTATTACCATAAATAATCCTTTCTTGCCACAACAAAGGTTTCTTACATTTGTTTGTAATTCTTTTACCAAACTAACAAAAACAAAAGAATCGGTGACCCACCTATTTTTTTAAGTGACTAGATGGGTCTTGTAGAGGAAATGTTTAGAGTATTACAGTCATAATGGGTGATTTCTTTTCAAAATGACTGTAGGACCCATAATGATACTGGCAATTAGAAAACGGGATGAACAGAAGTTGGCAACGCTCTTTTTATGACGAACGGCAACTTCTAATGGGTTGGTTATGTAGTCTGACGTCACATGCTCCGCCCCTTTTCAACGTCGAACCACACAACAAACCAATTAGAAGTTGCCATTCGTCATAAAAAGGGCGGAGCCGACTTCTGTTTATCGCGTTTTCTAATTGCCTGTCATGAACAAACAGGCAATTACAAAACGGGATAAACACAACTTGGCTCCGCCCTTTTTCATGACTACCGGCAACTTCTAATTGGTTGGTTATGTAGTCTGACGTCACATGCTCCGCCCCTTTTCACCGTCGAACCACACAACAAACCAATTAGAAGTTGCCGTTTGTCATAAAAAGGGCGGAGCCAACTTCTGTTCATCCCATTTTCTAATTGCCTGTCATAAATGAGCCCTTTAAAGCTTTTCTTACATATTATAAATCATAATTGAGGCGTGCGTTTCCAAAACGTTGTAAATGCCAGCCACATAAGGGTGAAAATGTGTGTTTAAGAGGCTACATCGCAAAATTACTTTGAAAACCCTCCACAAAGAGCGCTAGCATCGTTTTTCTATTGAGCCCATAGACCCAATGTTAAAGAAGAAACGTTAGTTTTTAAAATACACAGTAGTTGCGGTGGCAATGTTTATTTTTCATATTTAAAGTTGTCCAATGTTGATGGTTCAAAGTGCAATGTGCACCTTAAATATATGCTGATCGAGTGATAGGATAACAAACAAATTGGTAAGTGCGGTTCTATTTTTAAAAACTATTTCAAAATAGCGAATTTCTAACTCTTATGTTAAACTCCATTGAGTACGTGCTCCTAAGAAAGAAAAAAACATCCATTAAAATGTTGATAAAAATACCTAAAAATAATTTTAAAAAACCACAATTAAACCACAGTGCGCCAATGCACGTGCTGTTTGTTTTCCGGCTTTTTAAAATTATTTTTAGGTATTTTTACGGGGACGTACTCAATGGAGTTTAACATAAGAGTTAGAAATTCGTGATTTTGAATTAAGTTTTTAAAAATAGAAGCACACTTTCTAATTTTTTGTCATTCTATCACTCGATCAGCATATATTTAAGGCGCACATTGCACTTTGAACCGTCAAAATTGGACAAGTTTAAATATGGAAAATAAACATATTGCCGCACACTTAAAAAACTAGATGGGTCACTGCATACCATTCTTTTTGTAAAAAAAAAAAATGCATGGCCATTTTTTTTTTGTTAAAACTTACAAGGGTTGTATTAAATGTATATTTACGTGTTTTCAGTTATAATTTAAACGTTTAATTTATAATTTAAATGTTTGTGACAAGATTATAACATTTTTTAATACTAATTTTTAAAATAGTTTTAGTCATATTTAATATTTCTGTTTTAATTTTTTTTTAACTTAACTGCTGCTTCATTTGAAACGGAGCTGATTATCAAAATATTAATTAACTACAGTAGTTTGGAGAAACAATGGGTGCATTTGAAAACTTCTAGCTTAAATGTTTAGAGAGGGAAACCTACACCCGGCCTACACGAGGCAATTAGAAAACGGGATGAACAGAAGTTGGCTCCGCCCTTTTTATGACGAATGGCAACTTCTAATTGGTTTGTTGTGTGGTTCGACGTTGAAAAGAGCGGAGCGTGTGACGTCAGACTACATAACCAACCTATTAGAAGTTGCCATTCGTCATAAAAAGGGCGGAGCCATCTTCTGTTCATCCCGTTTTCTGATTGCCTGTACACCCTACATCTGCACAGCATTGAAAAAAAATTGCCTCTTAAGGTTTCTCTTCAGATATTTATTTTGCTTTTGTTCCACCAGACGCCACCACTGGCCCACTGCTGTGTGGCTAATGCTATGCTCCATAGACGTTTTTTTAAAAAATTTGGACGCAAAAACGTCAATTGAACGTTTTTTTTAGGAACAACATTATGAAAAAATTCAAATTGTTTTAAAAACTAGAATGGTAAAAGATGATGCTAAAAGCTTTTTCATTGAAATATCTTAAATAATAAACATTTTATGACAGTTTGAAATTTAGGTTTTTTTCATTGATATTTTATGAAAAACAATTTTCGACCTTTTTCAAATTGTCATATAGTTTATTTTGAAAGATATAATCATCATGAAAAAAACTTTTAGCATTATCATCAACTATTCTAGTTTCTAATCCACTTTGAATTTTTTTTCGAAATGTTTCGTCTGAAAAACGTTCGCTTGAAAAACATAAATTTTCTCAAAACCGCGGGTGAGGAGGGGAAGAAGCGTTCATAAAACATAATAGCCACTGCAGTGGCGCCACCTGTGAGGACAAAAACAAAGTAAATATCTATAAAACCACCGTAATGATTGGAACATTACTATTTTGGCTGTAACTGATCATTATGTCTCGGATGTTTATGCAGTCTCAATCAAATGTTTCTCAATCTGTGGCCCAAGAGCCTATTGTAAAGTAAGAATCCCCTGTTTAGATCAACCAACAATTACGGGTTAATTTCAATCAAAAACACTAAGAGGCTAGCACACTAGTTGACAACTGATAGTAACCAGACATCTAGCCTCTAAAAAGCCTTTTTTGATTAAAGAAAGTATAATTGTAGTTGTTCTAATGAGGATAATGATTACTCCACGAGTGGCACTTGGGCCACAAATTGGGAAACATTTCTAGCGCGTTTCAAATGAAACATTTCGTATTTTAAATTTAAATTAAATTATTTTTTTTTATGTTAGAATGATTATATTTTTATTAATTAACCATTAAGTTAACCGTAAGTTGTGCAGATTTTTTTTAATGTCCGTACAACGTACGGAAATCTAGCACTATATGCGCCTAAACCAATCAGGAAACGGTACTTGATGATAATGTCTAAAACCTTGAATTTTATTTCGCTATCGCACATGACGTATTCCCCACTGTAGCCAATCAGTGTCAGCTATAGGGTTACGGTGGGGGGGGGGTGGTCGGTCGGTCGGTCAGCGGGTTCAACCGACTTAATTATTAGACTAGAAGAAAATATATACAAAACATCAGTAAAACAAACACTGGATTGGAATTCAAAGAGTGGCGCAACAACGAGGAGGATGGGGGAAAGTTCATCTATGGGCGCCAACAAACAGGGGGCCCCAAACATTTAGAAATTAAAATTAAAAAAGTTATAAATTTTGAAGTTCTACTTTTTTTTTTTCTACTATTTTCCTTATTGCATATAACGTAGTAGTTTTCATGTACAGCGGGGGCCGAAAAAGTGAGAACATCGCATAAAAAGTAATAATTACATCCAAATTTGTTTAACTGTATCCATAATAGCTTAAATTGTTTACTCACTTACCTACCTATTTAGCTATATGATGTCTTTATTTCGACAATTTCCGGGCGCCATCTTTGGTTTTAATATGCCAATTGTTTACATCAGCAGGTTAACTTTTTTTTTACCAAGAATGACAAAAATTACCGCATTCTGATTAAACATTTGCGAATTTAAAGAGTGGGGTGCTAGGAGAATGACCAATGAGTTTCCAAAAAAAGTCTGGACCATAGCTAGTGTTAGTCGGGTTATCAATAAAATTGACAACGACGGTACCACAGAACGTAAACCCGGAAGTGGTAGACCAAAATCTGCCAGAACACAACAGAATATTGAGCGGGTGAGTGGGCTGATCTGCAGTCAAGATGATGATCCTCACAGTCACAAAAGTCCGCGGGGAAATACAAACAAAATTACATGAAACAATATAATTAATTAAATTATATTTTTAAATAACTCGTATGCTACAAGATGTTCTCATTTTTGTTTTGGCCCACCCTGTATTGTTCAAATTATTCACACTAGTAAACCTGTCGTGCAATTTGCACAATTTAATAAGCAATACCTACTAAAGAAAATATAGTTGTTTTTGATTTTAAGCTAATACCTTGTACACACAAGAGTTAAATGAATTCAAATTAAATCTGTTTAGGTGAATTATACGGAATCCAGTTAAGGACATGAACACCAAATAAAAATTGACTTTATTATTAAGATTTTAAATTGAAATACTAAATCAATATTTTGTCAATAGTTTATATAAATTATATTTAAGTATTAACTCAGTATTTTCAGATTATTAACTGAATAAATTGAATTCGATAACATATTGTTTGTTTGCCCTTCACAGGGCTCTGTAGAGCACATTTATTATTTAAATGCATTTAAATTATCAGGTGTGTACTAGGTATAATGGCCGCCTTATACTTCATTCTTTTGATTCCATTCTGTTCCTTTCCGTTCAGTTCATTCAGTTCATGTCAAAGGAAAGCTCATATACTATCAATGACTAAACTGAACAGCATAACAACTGACCAATAAGAAACACATAGGGCAAATCTTAGGGAAAAATAGGATAGGGAAACTGGCAACATAATTATTTAATAAAATGAGACTGGCATCACAGGTCTCCATCCCATAATAGGAAGTGGACAATAAACAGGATAAGGTGTGGCTTATGACGTCCTACGTTATTCTGATTGGCTAACATGAACAGATTTTCCGCCAAAGTTCAGCAAAGTTCTATCCATTCTGTTCATTCCTTTTATGCCAACGAAATAGACGAACTGGTTTTTTAAGTATATGACCCCCCAACGGAAAGAACAGAATGGAAACGGAACAGACTGAACAGAAAAGAATGAAGTATAAGGCGGTCTTAACACTTGCAAGTCTAAAAATTCACATTTATTCATACTATACTAACTACTCGAATTTGTTTGAGTAACCTGTAGGGGTAGGTAAGGGGCGTTTGCAGGTAATGTAGTCTCTGGGCGCAAAATTCCTAGTTGCTGCACTGAATTCAAACATTGTTTGAATTTATTTCTATTGAAGAAACGTTAAAATGACAAAAAGGGTTCAATGATCTTTCACCCCTTAAATTTAAACTTTGACTTGTCCTACCTAAATTAGATCTTGATGTTCCGACATGTAGGGAATTACCTATGTTAGGTTTAAACTTACAAATTCAAAAACTTAAAAATCTGCACATTTTCCGGTTATGCCTAAGGAAAAGTGTCACTGTGTTACTAAGAAGTACCGGGTTACGGTGTCATTAACATTGTGGGTGTTGTAAATGTGTGTATTTTTTTTATCTATTTAAAGCTTGCAATTAATTGATAATAGCCAAAAATTGATTTAAATTTTGTAATTATACATTTTACATGCTCACTTTTGACGGGCAAGTGTGTTCAGCACAGTACAGTTGTTTGCCCCGCCCTTTTATAAGCATCAGACCAAATATCAGCCGGTTAGAAATTGAAAAGGGACGGAGCATGTGACGTCAGACCAAATAACAAACCAATTAGAAGTTGCTGGTCCTCATAAAAGTAGACTCCTTCCTCGTCATCTTCTAGCTTCTATGTCAATGTATAGTCATTGGACCTAACTTGTTGGTTGTGCAGACAGACAGTCTGAGAGACAGGCAGTTAGAAATAGGTCAGAACTTCAATTGGCTCCTCCTTTGTTATGACGACCGGCAGCTTATAATTGGCTGGTTATGTAGTCTGACGTTGAAAAAGGCGGCGCATGTGACGTCAGACTACATAACCAGCCTATTAGAAGTTGCCAGATGTCATAACAAGGGCGGAGCCAACTGAAGTTTTGACCTATTTCTAACTGCCTGTTCTGAGAGGGGAAATTAATGACAGTGAAATAATTTATTTTCACCTTTTTATATATTTTTCTACGGAGTTCTGTTGAGGACATGGAATATTTTTTGTATCTGGTCCGGATGAGATACTAAGTCGGGTCTGGATGAAAGGATGAACATTGTAGGGTAACACGAAACCCCGAAACAGAATCCATATAGAATTGAAGGAACATTATACTTCTTTATATCGGTGATTAAATGGTGTTACGTTAAATTAAGCTTGTTTAATTTAAAGAAAATGGTTATGTTGTTCCGCACCCATGTTAGTACAGTGTTCAGCCAATTATTTATGCACTTTGTTTCGGGTTTTAGATTTACCCTACAATATTCGTCCTTTCATCCTGACCAAACTTACTGTCTTGTCCGGACGGCTTGGGTAACTCGTCCGGACGGCTTGGGTAACTCGTCCGGACGGCTTGGGCAACTCGTCCGGACGGCTTGGGCAACGCGTCCGGACGGCTTGGGCAACGCGTCCGGACGGCTTGGGCAACGCGTCCGGACGGCTTGGGCAACGCGTCCGGACGGCTTGGGCAACGCGTCCGGACGGCTTGGGCAACGCGTCCGGACGGCTTGGGCAACGCGTCTGGACAAGATAGAAAAATAATTCATGTCCTCAACAGGGCTCCGTATAGTTCTATGTATTTCTGTGTTTTATTTTATTATTTTTTTTCATATTGACCTGGGTTAAATGTAAGTGTTGATGTACATCCTGTAAAACCCTTAATAAAGTTCTTATTAGAAAAGGGGCGGGGCAAACGACTGTATTGTGCTGAGCACACTTGCCTGTCACTTTTACGCGTTCTCACTTATGAGTAGGCCTATTAAAGGCTTTTATAACCCTGCAATTGTGGAAATTGACTACAATTATGCAAGATAATCATTTGTGTGTGTTATTTTCAGAGAGACAAGAAGGAGGATAAACCAGCTTGGGCCAAGTGAACAAAAAAAAAAATTCCCCAAAATTCTATGTATTTTCTTTTTCTTTGCTTTCTCTGTCGTCTTTTGTCCACCTGACTAATGTTTTGTTTTGCCTCTTTTGAGTTTTAAAAGTTTTTAACATACGAAAAAAAAATTTGCCAAATTTAATATTTAATTATTTAATGATATTTGTTAATTTGTTAATTGTTTATCAAACCAAAATCTAGTTTAATAATTAGCACAAAAAAAATACAATCAGTCTTAATTACAGTAAGTAACAGAGAAATGTCAATAAAGTGGAAATAAAAAGGCTTAAATATGATAATTATAATTGTAATTTTTGGAGAAAATATTTAGCCATTTTTTAAAAATATATTTTTAAAAAATATATATTTTAATAATTGATTTTTATTTTTCTTTCTAAAATATGAGAAGACAATTTTTAATTTTTTTTTTGAATAGTTTTTTTTTTGGCAAAACTTTTTGGTTTTTTTACGGAGCCCTGCAGAGGACTTTTGCAAATTTTTTTTAAATCTCGAGAATGAAAGTCGTCGACATGCCGAGGCTGGATGTCGTCCACATGACGTGATTACAAAAAAAATTGGAAAAGTCCTCTGCAGGGCTCCGTAGTTTTTCCTTTTTTTGTGGCAAGTTTTTGATTTTTTTTTTTTTTTTTTTTTTCTTTGTTGTCATTTTGTTTCTTTTTAATTTTTGTTCCATTGTTTTTTTTATTTTTGTTTTGTTCCTATTTTGTCCCGCTTTTTTCGTTGCTATATTTTTTGTGACAAGTTTTTTCGTCAATTTTTATCTTCAATTTTTTTTTCCAGTTTTTTTCAACAACATTTTTGTAATTGTTTTATTTTTTGTAATTTTTCAGCTTAATTTTTTTTTTTTTTTCACGTTTTATTTTTTGTAATTTTTCAGCTTAATTTTTTTTTTTTTTTTCACTTTTTATTTTTGGAATTTTTTTTATTGTTTTTGTTTTTTGATTAATTTTTATTTTGGTTTTTATCTTTTTTTTTTCTTCTACCAATTAATACATAATTTTAGGTGGTGAAACCCGAATGGGCTCTTGGTGCCAACAGAGATGCCAAAGGTGGCGAAGACGACGAGTGAAAGTCCACGTTTTTGCATGTAAGAAATCAAGAGAAGAAAAAAAATTGTTTTCATTTCTAGAAATTATAATATCTGTTGTATTCTGAATTGACACAAACAAAACATTTCTTCTTCACTGTTTCAAATACTAAAAGCTTTTTATTGCAAATAAACAAAAAAACTGTTTGAAAATATTCTACCAAAATAAAAGTTTTCCTTTAATTTAACAACCACTTCTATCTTTCTTTGAAATTGTTTCTTTTTTCTGAACATTCTATTCACAGATGTATTCAGTTCTATTTGTGACACTAGAATTTTCTTCTAAAGCCTACTGTTATATAAAGGAACGTCGTCCATATAAATGTATGAAGAATGAGGGAGCGAGAGAGAGGAAGAGAGGGAGGGAGGGAGGGAGGGAGCGAGCGAGAGAGGGAGGGAGGGAGAGAGGGAGGGAGAGAGGGAGGGAGAGAGGGAGGGAGAGAGCGAGCGAGAGAGGGAGAGAGCGAGCGAGAGAGGGAGGGAGAGAGGGAGGGAGGGAGGGAGAGAGCGAGCGAGAGAGGGAGGGAGGGAGAGAGCGAGCGAGCGAGAGAGGGAGAGAGCGAGCGAGAGAGGGAGAGAGGGAGGGAGGGAGAGAGGGAGAGAGCGAGCGAGAGAGGGAGGGAGAGAGCGAGAGAGGGAGGGAGAGAGCGAGAGAGGGAGGGAGAGAGCGAGAGAGGGAGGGAGAGAGCGAGAGAGGGAGGGAGAGAGAGCGAGCGAGAGAGGGAGAGAGAGCGAGCGAGAGGGAGAGAGAGCGAGGGAGAGAGGGAGAGAGCGAGCGAGGGAGGGAGGGAGAGAGCGAGCGAGAGAGGGAGAGAGAGAGCGAGCGAGAGAGGGAGACCAATAATATGAATCTGTCCTAGCAAAAATCTCCCTAATTTTCTTAGTGGTTAGCCATGCCCATGTATAGTGCTTTATGAATATCACTGGACTGTGGTTTAGGACAATCACCACGTGGAATTTTTCCAAACAATTTCAAACTTTAACTCAGCCCTGCGATGTGCCAAACTATGCCATTGTAGCACTGACAGCATCTCAGTGACACTATAAATTTGTGCCTGCCACAAACAACCTTAGCTGCCTTTTGCTGAACCATTTCAACTGAGTGAGTGTGACAGAGTGGGGATTCCATACACTGCAGCAGACTAGCGTTAACCCATTAGTATTAGCAGAGCACATGCGTATTGCCATTTTATCATTTTATATAGGAAAGGGATTGCAGATTTGCGTTAGCAGCGCCATCTATTGATCACCAATGGAAACTGCCGATGAGACGTTTACTATAGGAAACCTATATAAAACGATAAGATGGCAATATGCATGCGCTCTGCTAATACTAATGGGCTAACGCTAGTCTGCAGCAGTACTCGGGATGAGGCAGAACCAATGCTTGATAGGCAATAGTTTTAACTTGTGCTGGGCAGGTGCCCAATGTCCTTTGACTAAAATTAAGCATTTGTAGAGCTTTATCAGTAACACAATCAATGTGTTTTTTTCCAAGAAAGGTCCCCCCTAAAAGTAGGTGTGAACATTAGTAAAAAAAAAGCTGTGAATGTTATGGTTATTAAAATAATAAATTAATTAATATATTGGTAATTAGGTGGTGTTACGTTAAGTTAAGCCTCTTGCAGGAGGTCTGAGGGAAAGGCAATTAGGGCTCTGCCCTTTTTATGATGAACGGCAACTTGTAATTGGTTTGTTGTGGTTCGAGGTTGAAAAGGGCGGAGTATGTGACGTCAGACTACATAACCAACCAATTAGAAGTTGCGTTCATCATAAAAAGGGTGCAGCCAACTTTTGTTCATCCCATTGTCTAAATGTGTCCTGGGTTGGGGGGTTAGCCCCCAGAATGTAAAAAAAATAAATACTAAGTTGAAATGTACATCTGGCAACACTGCAAGCGAAAAGCGGCTTTAGAAGTCTATTTAGAATGCTATTGATTCTGAAGAGCTGGTTTTGTATATGCTGGAAAGATAAACTACTGCATTTCTATTGGCCAAATCCAAATTAACCAAAGCTATCGCCAGCAGCGACCCGTAAGGAAAAATGGAATAAATGGAGGTTTCTATAGTCAGTCATATTAAGAAGGGATAAATTTTGTGCACCACCAGTGGCGACTTTTCACCAAGTTTGTATTCCTACGCCACCCAAGGTCATATATAAGGAAAGCAGACCATACAACAACATAAGATATAATAGTTGTGCTAAAAATACAATTTTTTGGTTATGAGCAGGGACTACTTTTTGTATTATGCATGCATACAACTTAAAATTGTTGGTGATGTGGCTAAAAACGTCCAGTAGGGGTCAGTCATTTTTTACCCTTTTTTAATATGGCTCAGACTATAGAGAAATTAGGTTTTTTGTTTTTGTTTTATAGTTAGGGTGGGCCAATAAGATTTTGGAGGCTGTATCATAATCTGATTGGGAGTGTCAAGAGAAATGTGTCCACCAATCACAGCTGTGGTTTAAAACTATATGCAGAAGAAGGTTAGCTTATGTTCAGGGCATCTTGTGTAGTTGGACGCAGTAGAAACTCTGCAACTACTGGAGGTTTTCTAGTCTCATCACTTTTAGCTTTCAGTGGTGATCCTTTCCCATCTTTTTATCGAATTTTTCTATTTCCAAGGTAAGAACAACTTTTTAAAAAAAAAAATTATATGAGTTTGAAGAAATTTTAAAACTTTTTAGGACGAATTTAGTAGAAAAAATAGTAAATAATTAAAGCCAGTTTATTTATTTGTATTTGTTATGCAGTGTCTGCAATAATCTGTCCCTCTGCCATAGTCCTTTTTGGCAGAGAAATTATTCAAATTCAAGTTAGAATTTTTTTTTTGGGGAAATCGCCTTTGAAAATACACTTTTTTAGTAATTTTTTTTTAAAAAAATTGAAATTAAAATGATTACTTGAAAATATTTAAGTGAAAATCAACATTTAAAGTTTTTGAAATTTTTCTAAAAACTTTTTTTTTATGCAAATGCGCTTCGTATTTCATTTTTAAAATTATTTATTTAAATTTTCGAAGGGTTGCGAAGGGTTGCGACGGTTTTGCTATGTGATTTTCATGGTTTGACAATGCACTTTGCATGTAGCCATTGGACTTTGGTTCCTCTGCCACAGGTTTTGTTTAACTTTCTGAGCTCAAAGAACTTTATTGTTAGAGAATTGAAGTTGTTCTAGAAATCAAGTAACATTCCAAGTATATTTTTCTTGTTGATATTTCCAAAAATCGCCTTTCACGAAAAAAAAAAACATCAACAATAAAAACCCCTTAGCCTCTTCTTTTATTTACTCTTCTACTTTTTATCACCAGAACCATTTATTTTCAACAGTAATCAGTATCAGTTTGCATATAAGCACTACTTACTGTTACTAGAATTAGTTGTTCCTTTGGGTTTTTTTTAATTGAATAACTACTTCTTAAAAAGACTCGTGGGCCTATGACAAAGGGACGTTCACGCATAAAATTTCCTTAATAATTTATTTGAAAATCAAGCATAAATACATATTTCTTTGTAAAAAAAAAAACTGCATCACTATGAATTCTCCAATATAGAAAATAACATTCTAAATTTGGAATTATCTCTCTCTCTCTCTCTCTCTCTCTCTCTCTCTCTCTCTCTCTCTCTCTCTCTCTCTCTCTCCCCCTCTCTGAAACAGGCCTTCTTAGCTACTTGCATAGCAATTTTTCAAATTCAAATTCAATGTAACACATTCACTTTAAAATCAAATAGAACTTTGATTTGAATTTGAATAATTACTCTAAAAGCAGGCCAAAATGGCCTGTGGCAGAGGGAATCACTAGAGGCAACTTTAAAAAGTATTTGAAAATCTTTTAAACAATCATCAATTATAGTAATTTTAAGTGAATTTTTTTAGAAACTAGACTAGTTGGTGATAATGCTAAAAACATTTCATGTGATTTTTTTTTAGAAACTAGAATGGTGATATTGCGAAGTTTTTTCATGTGATTTTTTTAGAAACTAGAATAGTGATATTGCGAAGTTTTTTCACGTGATTTTTTAGAAACTAGAATAATTGGTGATAATGGTAAAAGTTTTTTCATGATTTTTTTAGAAACTAGAATAGTAGGGTGATAATGCTAAGTTTTTTCATGTGATTTTTTTTTAGAAACTAGAATAATTGGTGATAATGGCTAAGTTTTTTCACGTGATTTTTTAGAAACTAGAATAGTAGGTGATAACGCTAAGTTTTTTCGTGTGATTTTTTAAAAACTAGAATAGTTGGTGATAATGCTAAAAGTTGTCATGTGATTTTTTAAAAACTAGAATAGTTGGTGATAATGCTAAAAGTTGTCATGTGATTTTTTTTTAGAAACTAGAATAAGTGATAATTCTAAAAGTTTTTTCACGTGATTTTTCGAAACTAGAATAATTGGTGATAATGGTAAAATTTTTATGTGATTTTTTTTTTTAAAAACTAGAATAGTTGGTGGTGATAATGCTAAAAGATTTTTCCATGATGATGATTGTCCCATTGTTTAAAAAGTTTTATTGTGGTTTTTTTTTAGGAATTGCATCTTGCTCTAAAGTAGACATATTTATAGGTTTGAGAGTGAGACACAACTTGGAAGAAGTTGGAGGAGACGTGAATCTTAGACAGACAATTATTTTTAGGCTGAAAAATTGAGAACGTCCCAAAGATGGGAATGTGGCAAACACACACATAGCCTCCACCTAGGCCTACTAGAAACCCGTTATGGGAAAAACTATGCGAACAATGGTGATGGAAAAAACTACACAAACTGTGAACGAATTGACTAAAATTATCTTCCATGAAGACATTTTTCAAAACAAACATTTTTGTTTTGAAAAAGTATCAAATTTTCTTTTTTGGTGGCTTTATAGACATTTGTTTTTGCTTTTGTACCACCGCACGGCGCCACTGCAGTCTGTAATGATATGCTCCATAGACGTTTTTGTAAAATTTGGACACAAAGACGACAAACGACCGTATTTTTTTTTTAGAAGCAACATTACCGAAAAAAATTCAAATTGTTTTAAAAACTAGAATGGTAAAAGGATATGCTAAAAGTATTTGCATGGCAATATTTTAAAAGATAAACCTTTTTATAGCAGTTTGAAAATGAAGACCCGTTTTTTTTTTTTTGGTTTTTCCATTGAAATTTCATGAAAAACTATTTTCGGGCCTATTTTTCAAACTGTCATAAAAAGTTTATTTTGAAAGATATCCCTGCGGGTGGAGAGAAGGTACCAACTATAGGCTAGTGCTATAGTGGCGCCATCTGGAGGGGGGGACGAAATCAAGATGAATATCTATTCAGCCACTTAAATAAAGTTTTTAATAATTTCAGACCTGGCTGGATATAAATAAATTTGTTCTTCAGTGATTAAATAGGAAGTGCATAAAATACAAAGTTACTGACAAACACTAGACAAACTGCCATTTAAGGTGGCTTTATAATGTTTTATTTTGTTTTTGGCCTCACAGATGGCGCCCCTGCGTGGCTATTATGTTCTATAGGGAGGCCTCTTCCCCCTTCACCCGCAGTTTTGAGAAAATCTATATTTTTCAAGTGAACGTTTTTCAGGAGAAACATTACGAAAAAATTCAAAGTGTTTTAGAAACTAGAATAGTTGGTGATAATGCTAAAAGTTTTTTCAATGATGATATCTTTCAAAATAAACTTTTTTATGACAGTTTGAAAAAAATAGGCCCGAAAATAGTTTTTCATAAAATTTCAATGGAAAAACCAAAAAAGAAACGGGTCTTCATTTTCAAACTGCTATAAAAGGTTTATTTTTTAAAATATTCCATGAAAATACTTTTAGCATAACCTTTTACCATTCTAGTTTTTAAAACAATTTGAATTTTTTCGGTAATGTTGCTTCTAAAAAAAACGGTCGTTTGTCGTCTTTGTGTCCAAATTTTACAAAAACGTCTATGGAGCATAATATTAGCCACTGCAGTGGCGCCGTCTGGGAGACAAAAGCAAAATGACCTATAAAGCCACCTTAAAGTTTATTTTGAAAAATATCTACGAAAATGCCTTACATAATTTAGTCATTGTTTCTAAAACACTTTCAAGTTTTAATTCTTTTCAAAACTCATTGTCTGGAGTTATGACTTTTTAACTTTTAAGTCAGTTTATAAGAGGCTACAAAGAGGCTACTTCGAAAAATCTCCACTAAGAGCGCTAGCATTGTTTTTCTATTCAGTCCGTAGACCCAATAATAAAAAGAAACCGTTAATTTTTAAAATACGCACAGTCGCGGCGGCAATATGTTTATTTTTCATATTTAAAGTTGTCCAATTTTGATGGTTCAAAGTGCAATGGGCACCTTAAATATATGCTGATCGAGTGATAGAATGACCAAAATAGGTAAGTGCGGTTCTATTTTTAAAAACTATTTCAAAATCGCGAATTTCTAACTTTTATGTTAAACTCCATTGAGTACACAAAAATAAGCAAAAAAAAATCCATTAAAATGATCGTAAAAATACGTAAAAATAATTTTAAAAAACCACAATTAAACCACAGTGAAGCCAATACATTGGCGCACGTGCTGATTATTTTCTGGTTTTTAAAATTATTTTTAGCTATTTTTTACGAGCATTTTCGTAATTGCTTACGAGCGCGCGTACTCAATGGAGTTTAACATAAGAGTTAGAAATTTGTGATTTTGTAATATTTTTTTAAAAAATAAAACCGCGCTTACCAATTTTTTGTCATTCTAAGACTAGATCAGGATATATTTAAGGTGCACATTGCACTTTGAACGATCAAAATTGGACAACTTTAAATATGAAAAATAAACATATTGCCGCCGCGACTGTGTGTATTTTAAAAATTAACGTTTTTTTCTTTAACATCGGGTCTATGGGCTCAATAGAAAAACGATGCTAGCGCTCTTTGTGGAGCTTTTTCGAAGTAATTTTGCGATGTAGCCTCTTAACAAACAGAACACATTTTTTGTTAAATGTGTTTCTAAAATAAATCTGCTGTGATTCTGACGTCATCCTTCACACATCCTTTATGAACTTAAAAAAAAAAGTTAAATATATATAACTTGTTTATAAATAATTGACATTATTACTAGAATTTTATTTTAAATTGAAATAAATCCATTATTATTTTAAGTGAAACTTGGATTTGTACAAAATAAAAAGAATAATTAATTTAATAAAAAAAATTTTATGGAAACAATCTTTTCAGTTCATTTTGAACTGTTTATAAAAATTGCTAAAAGTGTTGGAATGCAATGTGTTAGAAAAAAAATATGGTGGTGTAGTTTTTGCAAGCAATGTATGTAAGCCACCTATGTTTGAAGCTCTGGGATATCAGGTTTCACTTTGGCCATATTTGGCTTTGAAATCTGGGCAAACTAAAAACAACCTTATAAACATAGGCAGAGATCAGAAGAGAAAGAAAGAGAGAGAGAGAGAGAGAAAGAGAGGAAGTGTGTTTTGCAATTAGAATGCTTTTTCTAAAAAGAAACCTTCATTGCAGCTTGCTGTTATTTGAAAGTTAAAGCTTGATATTAAAGCTTGATATTAAAGCTTGATATTAAAGCTTGATATTAAAGCTTGATATTAAAGCTTGATATTAAAGCTTGATATTAAAGCTTGATAATAAAGCTTGATAATAAAGCTTGATAATAAAGCTTGATAATAAAGCTTGATAATAAAGCTTGATAATAAAGCTTGATAATAAAGCTTGATAATAAAGCTTGATAATAAAGCTTGATAATAAAGCTTGATAATAAAGCTTGATAATAAAGCTTGATAATAAAGCTTGATAATAAAGCTTGATAATAAAGCTTGATAATAAAGCTTGATAATAAAGCTTGATAATAAAGCTTGATAATAAAGCTTGATAATAAAGCTTGATAATAAAGCTTGATAATAAAGCTTGATATTAAAGCTTGATATTAAAGCTTGATATTAAAGCTTGATATTAAAGCTTAGTTTAAAAGCCTGCTTTTAAAGCTTGATATTAAAGCTTGATATTAAAGCTTGATATTAAAGCTTAGTTTAAAAGCCTGCTTTTAAAGCTTGGTTTTTAAACCTTGATATTAAAGCTTGATATTAAAGCTTAGTTTAAAAGCCTGCTTTTAAAGCTTGGTTTTTAAACCTTGATTCATAATGTGAACTGCCCTTTAAAAACAAGTTGCATCTTTAATAATAAAGCTCAGAAAAGAAGGAAAACTTAAAAAAACAAATATCTCCCATTGATTAGTAAACAATTGAAATGCGTTATTATAATAAAGTCAAAGCTTAATTTCTATACTAATGCATTGCACTTTCAATAAAGCATCATCAGATGCTGACAGAAAAAGACAAGCAAAGCTAAAGCAGAAACTTTCCCCTTGAATATGGTTTCGTTTCAAAAATCAAACGTTTTTAAACAAATGAAATCTATTTTTCATTTTAAAGCATTCTTTAATGTTTCATCTGAAGGCTTCACAACAGCAAAATGAATGCCAGCAATTGTCTTATAATTTGCGCGTTCAGTTACTCAGCTCTTTTAAGAGGCAGCCGCTGAATTAATTGTATTGCACTTCAAATAAAGCATCAGAAATGCTGAAAGAGAAGAAAAAAAAAACAAAGCGAAAAAGCAGAAACTCCCCCTTGGATGTGGCTTCCTTTCAATAAAAAAAAGTTTTTAAACAAATTAAATATATTTTTCATTTTAAAACATTCTTTATTGTTTTATTGATCTAAAGGCTTCACAAGAGCAAAATGAATTGCAGCAATTGTCTTCAAATTTGTGTGTTCAGTTACTCAGCGTATTTTGAAGCAGCAGCAGCTAAAGTAATTTTTAATGTATGAGTAGCCGTTCATGTCAAAATGTCATCTATTGATATAAAAAGTGGCTTATTTTTGTTACATGAATTAAAGCTATCTCAAAAGAGCTGATTAATTGAACGCGCTTAAATAACCTGCCTAATAGATTAATATAGATGTTGTGGGTTGAAAGCTTTTGAGTATTGGAATGTGTTTTTTTTTTTTTTTGCCTCACCCCCTCAAAAAATAAAAAGATGGAAGATTTTTTTTTTGTAGCATGTAGCCTCCTCCTCTTCTTGTTTTGCAGAAGCAAAAGTTATTTGTGGCAAATTTGCTATTTTTGGAAAGAAACATGTTTGAGGATCTTAAAAACTTGGATAGGCTTAAATGTACAGAGAGATTGAAAAACTTTTAAGTTAAAAATGTCCTACTTATGAGATTTTTTTTTTGTAGCCTCAATTTTCACTAGCAAGGCCCTCCTTCCTCCTCAAAAATCTGCCAGAAAAAAAAGTTGAGCCCATTTTAGACTCTTCTACCAAAGTTTAGGTATGTTTGTAGTTTCCTAGTTTTTAGTGAAGACAAAACTTTTTCTTACTCTTCTTCTTTCTTTTGCCATTCAACCATCAAGTGCCTCTAGAATCCTCTTGTTGTTTTTTGTAAGTTTCTAGTTTTTTATCATTTAATTTTTCTAATGTGAAAAAAAAAAATAATTACAACTGTGAATAATCTGCTTTTGTTCTTTAAAAAAAACCGGCTTTAGAAACTAGAATGATATAAGTTTTAGTTTTTTTTTCTGATTTGTTACCTTTAAAAATGAGGCTTTTTTTGTAGCATATTTTTTTGAAAAATATTCAATTTTGTGTTTTTTTTTTTTCCTTTTGTTTTTGGAAGAGGATTTTAAAATTTGTGTTAATTTTGTGGCTCAAACTTGACGTGAAAAGTGCTAATTTGAGGATTTTGAAAATTGCCATCAGTTTTTCATAATTTTTCAGGGGAAAATTTTGTTTGAGTGACTTTACTTGCTATTCTAGTTTCTAATACACTTTTTCTTCACTGTTGAATCCAACTGGAATTTTATTCAATAGTTAATTTGCATATTTTTTTGCAATGGCTAAATTATCAAAGATTGGAATTGCCATTTATATTTTGAAAGAATTCACAATGAAAAGGACTTACTTACTATTCTAGTTTTTAATACACTTCTTCACGTTGAATCTAACTGGAATTCAGTTCAGTTGTGAAGTTGCATATTTTACAATTGCTAATTATCAAAGATTGGAATTGCCATTACTTTATATTTTGAAAGATTTCTCAATGAAAGGGACTTATTTACTATTCTAGTTTCTAATACATTTCTTCTTCACTGTTGAATCTAACTGGAATTTTATTCAGTTGTTAATTTGCATATTTTTTGCAATGGCTAATTATCAAAAATTGGAATTGCCATTTATATTTTGAAAGATTCCAGAATGAAAGTGACTTATTTGCTATTCTAGTTTCTAATACACTTTTTCTTCACGTTGAATCTAACTGGAATTTTATTGAGTTGTTAATTTGCATATTTTTTGCAATGGCTAATTATCAAAGATTGGAATTGGAATAACTTTATATTTTGAAAGATTTCACAATGAAAGGGACTTATTTGCTATTCTAGTTTCTAATACATTTCTTCTTCACTGTTGAATCTAACTAGAATTTGATTCAATTGTTGATTTATTGATTAAATTTTAAATTTCGACACCAAAATTCAATAACTAATAATTCGATTTAAAATTAATCTACGAAATTTTAATCAATTTTAATTGATTCCAATTTATTTTTGTGGTTAATTAACAGGTCAAGCAACTTAATTGACCATGTCTGACGACGACAGAGAATACAGGTAAGAAATATTTCATATTATTAAATTGACAATAAAACAAATCAATTTTAATTAAAATTAAATTATCTGTAGAGGTCGGATTTTTATGCAAATATATCAAACAAATGTTTTCTCAATTTGTGGCCCAAGTGCCAATTGTGAAGAGGATCATCATCACCATCTTTTTTAGAGCAATTATGCTTTTTTTTCTAATGAAAAAGTCTAGTTAGACGCTAGATGTCTGATTACAATCAGTTATCAACTGGAGTTCTAGCCTCTTACCAGTGTTTTTGATTAAAAAAACATAATTGGTGATTGTTTTAAACGGAGGATGGTTACTTCACAATTGGCCCATGGGCCACAGATTGAGAAACATTTGCTTGTTATTGCATAAAAATCCGAGTCCTACTTATCAGTATATATGTTACTTAGCAATCTGCAAAATTGCCTAGACAATCTGCGAAACAACCAACTATGTTAGTGAATCTGCAAAATTCAATACGTTATTTTAGTTATTGAATTTTGCAAATTCACTAACATAGTTGGTTGTTTTGCAGATTGCCTGATTCCGCAGATTGACAGTATGTGTACAGCCAAAGTAGACATTTACAAAAATTACTAAATTCTATAGTAAAACTGTGCAATGCATAGCAAGAAGATTAGGCAATGTGCATAATTTCTATACCAAATTGGTTCTTCGCATATTGACTAGTTAGTCTACACAATGTACATACATAATGACTTAATGAGGATACACAAAAATAAAACACACATGTTGCGGAGTTAGCATTTAACCCTAATGTAGCTGTTACCACTTTAAACTCATTTGAAGCAATGCATTTCCAAAAACGTTGTAAATGCCAAAATTTAAATTTGTCAGGAGAATTACATTAAAGGCATTGAATTTTGTAATACGATTTACAGGAAGCTAAGAAATGAAGAGAATCAATTAAAAATTATTAAATCAATATTAGAATATTTTTTTAAAAAAAAAAATTTAAAACTTCACTTCAGTTCTAGAAACGTTGTAAATGCCAACATGCAACGCAGGCAATTAGAAATCGGGTCAAACAGAAGTTGGCTCCGCCATTTTTATGACGACTGGCAACTTCTAATTGGTTTGTTATGTAGTCTGACGTCACATGCTCCGCCCTTTTGAACGTCGAACCACACAACAAACCAATTAGAAGTTGCCAGTCGTCATAAAAAGGGCGGAGCCAACTTCTGTTTGTCCCAATTTTTAATTGCCTGTATATGCAACATATACTAACAAGTTTGTCACTATGGTGACATTGTTGGCGTTTACAACGTGACTATAGTCACTAAGTGACTGACCAGGTTGCCACTCGAAATGATATTGGCTGTTACAACGTTATGACTTGCACAACACTTCTACTTCAATTTTTTTTACCGCTAGGAACAGCACTTTTCGTGACAAGGAAATTTCCCTGCAAAAAGCATGGCGTTTACAACCCTTTTTCGATTAAAAAAACATATTCCACCCTTGTGTGGCATTTACAACGTTATTTAAATGCTCGCCACATTTAATCATGGTTATTGTATAACCTAGGTTATGTGTAGGGCTAATGCTATCTGAACTAGGCATGGCTGACCACAAACAACACTATAAGACATAAACAATGGCAGCACAACCTGCTGCACTTTCCAAACACTACAGTAGCGCCACATGAATACTGGCTGTACTTAAACACTGGCACCATTAACAACACACCTTACAATGAGTGCACATGCACGCATCTTGATTTGCACGTGCACAAAACGTCATTCTGAAAGTGACGAAACTTCTTAAGGTGGCTTTATAGATATTTATTTCCCCATCTCCCAGATGGCGCGCCTGCATGGTTATTATGTTCTCTAGGCGGTCTCTTTATCTCACTCGCGATTTTGAGCAAAATTTATATTTTTCAGGTGAACGTTTTTCAGAAGAGACATTACGAAAAAAATCATAGTGTTTTAAATACTAGAATAGTTGTTGATAATGCTAAGTTTTTTTTCGTGATGATATCTTTCAAAATAAACTTTTTATGACAGTTTGAAAAAAGCCGAAAAGAGTTTTTCATGAAATGTGAATGGAAAAACCTAAAAAACGGCTCATTTTCAAACTGCCATAAATTGTTTATTTTTTAAGATATTTACACGAAAAAGCTTTTAGCATATTCTTTTACCATTCTAGTTTTGAAAACAATATGAATTTTTTTCTAATGTTGTTTCTAAAAAACGTTCGCTTGACGTTTTTGCTTCCAAATTTTACAAAAACGTCTATGGAACATAGCATTAGCCATTTCAGTGGCGCCCGTTTGGAAGGACAAAAGCAAAATAAATATCTATTCAGTCACCTTAACTGCAAACAGAAATATTTCTAGTTTATTTTTCACTATAGACATTACCACATATGCCATCTTTTAAAATGTATAATATTTAATATATTTTTGTTATTTCTTTTATTTCTGTGCTGTTAACAGTGAAGAAGAGGAGGAGGAGGAGGAAGAGGAAGAGTAAGTGGTATTCATTTAACAATTTTAAGAGCCTAGAATACACCTCCATCTTGTTGTTTTGAGTAGACAACAAGATATGAGTGTTACTATATGGTGTTACTAAAATTTCAAAAAAAAGTCTCCCAATTGTTCAACGAAGATACATTAAAGCGCAAAATGAAAAATAAAGTATTGTTCATTAAGTGATCGCTTTATATAAGTTTTGAAAAGGTCCTTCAACTTTTAAATAATATTTAAAATTTTACATTTTTTAACTCCATGTTAAATCTCATAGACTCAAAAAATCCTTCCCACAAAAGTTTGCTGAACTGTTGTTAAAAAGGATTCAGAGCAATAACAAGGAAAGGCAGCACGTGCAATAATGTATAGGCTTCACGTTGATTCCTTTATAGAAATTTTGAAAAGGTCCTTCAATTTTTAAATAATATTTAAAATCTTACATTTTTTAACTCCATGTTAAATCTCATAGACTCAAAAAATCCTTCCCACAAAAGTTTGCTGAACTCTCGTTAAAAATGATTCAGAGCAATAACAAGGAAAAGCAGCACGTGCATTAATGTATTGGCTTCACGCTGATTGCTTTTTACAAGCTTAGCACGTGCAATAATTTTTTTTATTAAGTTTTACTTAACTGATACCATTTTTTATACTAAAAACGATTGCAGCGCCTACATTCGGATAAATTTTGAATTAGACACCTGTATCTAGGCTCTTAAAAATATTTCATAATCCACTTTTGATATTAAAAAGTACATTTTGAATTATTATTTTTTTTTATAGGAGGCGGTACGTATTTTTCGGTATTTTACCGATAATTTGTAGCATTTTTGGTGAAGGAACAAAAAAAAAAAGTAATAATAAGGTTTGGATTTTTTTTTAAAAAAAAATTCGTTATCCTGGATTCGAATCGTAAGAAAATATTAGTAGGTGGGAAAAAAATGGTTTAAAATATGAAATTATTTAAAATGAATTATATTTTTGTGACTGTTGTCATTTTGCTTACAAAAGTTTAGAACAGAGCAGCATCAGCAATTAATTAATTATCTGTTTCTTACTGCTTTTAAATAATTATCAGTTCTACTCTTTATTATTTATATGAAAAAATAGCCAATATTAACTTGCATGTTTTGTCATTATTTATCCGCCATATACATGTTCGTGTTTTTTTTTTTCATATTGAAATATATAGTTTATTTTTAAATATTTTTTTTTAGGAATAATTGTAATTAGCCAAAATTGCACGTTAGCTCTAGATTATGTTAGCTTTAGTGCTCCTTTATATATGGTCCTCTATTAGAGGTGGAATGCTAACAATATATTTTAGCGCAAAAAAAGTAGCAAGAAAAAAATAGTTTAAGGTGGCTGAATAGATATTCATTTTGCTTTTTGTCTCAGCAGATGGCGCCACTGCAGTGGCTAATGCTAAGCTCCACAGACGGTTTTTGTTGTTGTTGTAAGATATGGACGCGAAAATGTCGAGCGAACGTCTTTTTTTTTAAAAAGACATTATGAAAAAAATTCAAATTGTTTTTAAAACTAGAATGGTAAAAGATTATGTTAAGTTTTTCTTTTATGGCAATATCTTAAAAAATAAACATTTTATAGCAGTTTGAAAATGACTCGGTTTTTTGCGAGCGTTTTTCCGTTTCTGTTCGCGAACTGTTCTAGAACGGCTCGCTAGCTTGGTCTGTACGCGGCTTTAGGATTGAAAATTCATTTAGGAAAAGAGAAGAGTTTCAAATTATTTTCCTCTTTACAAGCTTTTATTAAAAGCCGCTATTACACTAACAACTTTTAATGCAATAAAATGTGCAATGTGACATGCAACTTCAATGTTTATAGTGTGATATGACGTATGCAACTTGATAAAACTTTCCTTTTAACTAGTGTGAAACTCAGTCTCATTGAGTTGCACACGTTCAACTTTGAGAGACTTTTCAAGTAAACTTTCTGACAAACAACCAATCAGGCTGTTTACCGGAAATGACATCAGAAATTTGAATGAATTTCCGTTTTCATGACTTCCTGTTTATGAACTTCCTGTTAGAGGCTAATCATAATGGCGTCCTCTAAATAATGTCTGCCTGTTGTCTGGACGCCATTTTATTTTTCAAAGAGGTTTTAAAAATTGATTGCAACTAGGTTGCATAGTGTGATATAGAAGTTTATTACAAAGTTCTAGTTGCAAGTCACATCACAGGTTGCATTGCAAGTTGAATTGCATTTCAGGTTGCAAGTGTAAAGCCCCTATCACACTAGCAACTTTTGATGCAATAAAACGTGCAATGTGACATGCAACTTCAATGTTTATAGTGTGATATGACATATGCAACTTGATAAAACTTTCCTTTTAACTAGTGTGAAACTCAAGTCTCATTGAGTTGCACACGTTCAACTTTGAGAGACTTTTCAAGTAAACTTTCTGACAAACAGCCAATCAGGCTGTTTACCGGAAATGACATCAGAACTTTGAATGAATTTCCGGTTTATGAACTTCTTGTTAGGGGCTAATCATAATGGCGTCCTCTAAATAATGTCTGCCTGTTGTCTGGACGCCATTTTATTCGCCATTTCAAAGAGGTTTTAAAAAATTGATTGCAACTAGGTTGCAGAAGTTTATTAAAAAGTTCTAGTTGCAAGTCACATCACAGGTTGCATTGCAAGTTGAATCACAGGTTGCATTGCAAGTTGAATCACAGGTTGCATTGCAAGTTGAATCACAGGTTGCATTGCAAGTTGAATCACAGGTTGCATTGCAAGTTGAATCACAGGTTGCATTGCAAGTTGAATCACAGGTTGCATTGCAAGTTGAATCACAGGTTGCATTGCAAGTTGAATCACAGGTTGCATTGCAAGTTGAATCACAGGTTGCATTGCAAGTTGAATCACAGGTTGCATTGCAAGTTGAATCACAGGTTGCATTGCAAGTTGAATCACAGGTTGCATTGCAAGTTGAATCACAGGTTGCATTGCAAGTTGAATCACAGGTTGCATTGCAAGTTGAATCACAGGTTGCATTGCAAGTTGAATCACAGGTTGCATTGCAAGTTGAATCACAGGTTGCATTGCAAGTTGAATCACAGGTTGCATTGCAAGTTGAATCACAGGTTGCATTGCAAGTTGAATCACAGGTTGCATTGCAAGTTGAATCACAGGTTGCATTGCAAGTTGAATCACAGGTTGCATTGCAAGTTGAATCACAGGTTGCATTGCAAGTTGAATCACAGGTTGCATTGCAAGTTGAATCACAGGTTGCATTGCAAGTTGAATCACAGGTTGCATTGCAAGTTGAATCACAGGTTGCATTGCAAGTTGAATCACAGGTTGCATTGCAAGTTGAATCACAGGTTGCATTGCAAGTTGAATCACAGGTTGCATTGCAAGTTGAATCACAGGTTGCATTGCAAGTTGAATCACAGGTTGCATTGCAAGTTGAATTGCATTGGAGGTTGCTAATGTAATAGGGGTTTAACTTGACATGGCCGGTGTCGGTTTGCAACCGGTCTTTGTCGATAGCTTTGGTCAATTTTGAATTTGGCCAATAGGAGCGCAGTATTTTCTTTTTGCAGCATATAAGACCCGCTCTTCAGAATCAATAGTATTCTAAACAGAATACTAAAGCCGCTTTGGCTTTACTTTGAAAAATCTCCACGAAGTGCTGCGCTAACAGACCCAATAGATCCGATGTTAAAGAAAACCCGTTAATTGTTAAAATACACAGTCGCGGTGGCAATATGTTTATTTTGCATATTTAAAGTTGTCCAATTTTGATGGTTCAAAGTGCTATGTGTGGAAAGTGTTTTTCTATTTTTAAAAAGTATTTAAGGGACGTTTTCCCTAAAACCATTTATCATTTAGGTAGGTATTGCCCTAAAGGGATATTTGCCCTAATCAGCAGTCTAAATATACATCACTTGATGTTTTTTGCGGAATGCAGAACCTGTTCAACATACTTCACCAAACGACACTAAACCGTATGAAAAGAGAAAAAAAGTGGTTTTAGGGCAAATGTATTTTAGGGCAAATTGTTTTAGGACAAATGTCCCTTTAGTGACAACGGTTTTAGGGCAAATTGTTTTAGGACAAATGTCCCTTTAGTGAAAACGGTTTTAGGGCAAATTGTTTTAGGACAAATGTCCCTTTAGTGAAAACGGTTTTAGGACAAATGTACCTTTAGGGCAAATTATTTTTGGGCAAGTGGACTTGCGGGCAATCATCCTTTTATTTCAATTGGCATTAGGGCAAGTGACGATAGGACAAGTGACGATAGGACAAATGGTTTTAGGGCAATTGTTTCTTTAGGGCAAATTATTTTTGGGCAAGTGGACTTTGGGCAATTATCCTTTTATTTCAATTGGCATTAGGGCAAGTGACAGTAGGACAAGTGTCTTTAAGACAAATGGTTTTAGGGCAAATGTCTCTAAGGTGAATGATTTTGAATGCAAACATCCCTTTAGGGCAAATTATTTTTTGGCAAGTGGACTTAGGGAAATCATGCTTTTAGTTCAATTGACTTTAGGGCAAGTGGCATTAGGGCAAGTGGCATTAGGGCAAGTGGCATTAGGGCAAGTGGCATTAGGGCAAGTGGCATTAGGGCAAGTGGCATTAGGGCAAGTGGCATTAGGGCAAGTGGCATTAGGGCAAGTGGCATTAGGGCAAGTGGCATTAGGGCAAGTGGCATTAGGGCAAGTGGCATTAGGGCAAGTGGCATTAGGGCAAGTGGCATTAGGGCAAGTGGCATTAGGGCAAGTGGCATTAGGGCAAGTGGCATTAGGGCAAGTGGCATTAGGGCAAGTGGCATTAGGGCAAGTGGCATTAGGGCAAGTGGCATTAGGGCAAGTGGCATTAGGGCAAGTGGCATTAGGGCAAGTGGCTTTAGGGCAAGTGGCTTTAGGGCAAGTGGCTTTAGGGCAAGTGGCTTTAGGGCAAGTGGCTTTAGGGCAAGTGGCTTTAGGGCAAGTGGCTTTAGGGCAAGTGGCTTTAGGGCAAGTGGCTTTAGGGCAAGTGGTTATAGGGCAAGTGGTTATAGGGCAAGTGGTTATAGGGCAAGTGGTTATAGGGCAAGTGGTTATAGGGCAAGTGGTTATAGGGCAAGTGGTTATAGGGCAAGTGGCTTTAGGGCAAGTGGCTTTAGGGCAAGTGGCTTTAGGGCAAGTGGCTTTAGGGCAAGTGGCTTTAGGGCAAGTGGCTATAGGGCAAGTGGCTATAGGGCAAGTGGCTATAGGGCAAGTGGCTATAGGGCAAGTGGCTATAGGGCAAGTGGCTATAGGGCAAGTGGCTATAGGGCAAGTGGCTATAGGGCAAGTGGCTATAGGGCAAGTGGCTATAGGGCAAGTGGCTATAGGGCAAGTGGTTATAGGGCAAGTGGTTATAGGGCAAGTGGTTATAGGGCAAGTGGTTATAGGGCAAGTGGTTATAGGGCAAGTGGTTATAGGGCAAGTGGTTATAGGGCAAGTGGTTATAGGGCAAGTGGTTATAGGGCAAGTGGTTATAGGGCAAGTGGTTATAGGGCAAGTGGTTATAGGGCAAGTGGTTATAGGGCAAGTGGTTATAGGGCAAGTGGTTATAGGGCAAGTGGTTATAGGGCAAGTGGTTATAGGGCAAGTGGTTATAGGGCAAGTGGTTATAGGGCAAGTGGTTATAGGGCAAGTGGTTATAGGGCAAGTGGTTATAGGGCAAGTGGTTATAGGGCAAGTGGTTATAGGGCAAGTGGTTATAGGGCAAGTGGTTATAGGGCAAGTGGTTATAGGGCAAGTGGTTATAGGGCAAGTGGTTATAGGGCAAGTGGTTATAGGGCAAGTGGTTATAGGGCAAGTGGTTATAGGGCAAGTGGTTATAGGGCAAGTGGTTATAGGGCAAGTGGTTATAGGGCAAGTGGTTATAGGGCAAGTGGTTATAGGGCAAGTGGTTATAGGGCAAGTGGTTATAGGGCAAGTGGTTATAGGGCAAGTGGTTATAGGGCAAGTGGTTATAGGGCAAGTGGTTATAGGGCAAGTGGTTATAGGGCAAGTGGTTATAGGGCAAGTGGTTATAGGGCAAGTGGTTATAGGGCAAGTGGTTATAGGGCAAGTGGTTATAGGGCAAGTGGTTATAGGGCAAGTGGTTATAGGGCAAGTGGTTATAGGGCAAGTGGTTATAGGGCAAGTGGTTATAGGGCAAGTGGTTATAGGGCAAGTGGTTATAGGGCAAGTGGTTATAGGGCAAGTGGTTATAGGGCAAGTGGTTATAGGGCAAGTGGTTATAGGGCAAGTGGTTATAGGGCAAGTGGTTATAGGGCAAGTGGTTATAGGGCAAGTGGTTATAGGGCAAGTGGTTATAGGGCAAGTGGTTATAGGGCAAGTGGTTATAGGGCAAGTGGTTATAGGGCAAGTGGTTATAGGGCAAGTGGTTATAGGGCAAGTGGTTATAGGGCAAGTGGTTATAGGGCAAGTGGTTATAGGGCAAGTGGTTATAGGGCAAGTGGTTATAGGGCAAGTGGTTATAGGGCAAGTGGTTATAGGGCAAGTGGTTATAGGGCAAGTGGTTATAGGGCAAGTGGTTATAGGGCAAGTGGTTATAGGGCAAGTGGTTATAGGGCAAGTGGTTATAGGGCAAGTGGTTATAGGGCAAGTGGTTATAGGGCAAGTGGTTATAGGGCAAGTGGTTATAGGGCAAGTGGTTATAGGGCAAGTGGTTATAGGGCAAGTGGTTATAGGGCAAGTGGTTATAGGGCAAGTGGTTATAGGGCAAGTGGTTATAGGGCAAGTGGTTATAGGGCAAGTGGTTATAGGGCAAGTGGTTATAGGGCAAGTGGTTATAGGGCAAGTGGTTATAGGGCAAGTGTCTTTAGGAAAAGTGGTTATAGGGCAAGTGTCTTTAGGAAAAGTGGTTATAGGGCAAGTGTCTTTAGGAAAAGTGGTTATAGGGCAAGTGTCTTTAGGAAAAGTGGTTATAGGGCAAATGTCTTTAGGAAAAGTGGTTATAGGTCAAATGTCCCTTTAGGGTTACAAATTAATTTTGGGCAAGTGGCATTCTTTGTTTAATTGGCATTAGGGCAAATTTTTGTGTCAGACACAGCAGTTTTTTTTTTTGTTTATGCAATTATGCAAAAATAGTTTTTTTTAATTAAATTAGCTTAACTATTTTTTTACAGCCAAAGTAATTAATTTAGTTTTTATTTAAAACCTTTTTTTTGCGCCAAAATTAACCATGAGTTTTCTTTTTCCAAACATCTTAATGTTGTTGCCTTTCAACAGGGATGAAGCCCATCAAAAGAAGTAAGCAACATGGTGTTATGTTTTTTTTTCTCGTGTTGTTGTCGTGTTTTTTTTCTTCTCTCTTTCTATCTATTTCTGGAGTTTTTTTTTTTTCTTCTTTTGCGTGAAAACTTTTAAAACTTTTTTTTCTCAAAAAAAAAGTGTGTGGATATAATTAATAATTTTTTTTATTGATTTTTAATGGTTTTTTCTTTCTTCTCTAATTGTTACTGTTAATTTGGCTCATCTTTTTTTGTTGTTGTAATAATTAACATTTAATATACAGTTATATGTAGTAGAATTAATTAGCTTTTATGTAAATTTGCTTTATATGTTTGTGTTTCGTATTTGTTTGTGTTTTGTATAAAAAAAACAAATCTTCCTTGTTCTGTTTTGACTGCAGGCTATTGTGTTTTAACAAATATGTTTAGTCAAAAACAATACTAGCATTAGCTTATTAGAATTTTTCATAGCGCATGCGCATTGCCATCTTATCGGTTTATATAATGGACTCTTTAATGAGTGATGGCAAGTGAAAACTACGGTGCTCCTTATTCTCATCGGCAGTTTCCATTGGTGATTGGCTGCTAACGCAAATCTGCCATCACTTTCCTATATAAACCGATAAGATGGCAATGCGCATGCGCTATGCAAATTCTAATAAGCTAATGCTAGTAAAAAACAATTAGTATTTAATAATTAAGGTACAATAAGCATAAGTTATTTTCTTGACTTTCTAGAATTATAATTAGGGTTGGAATTTTCATGCAAAATCAAGCAACTGGTTGGTTAGAGGCTAGATGTCTGGTTACTATCTGTTGTTGTATAGAAAGTTCTAGCCTTTAATCAGTGTTTTTGATTGAAAATGTTTATGGTAATATTGCAAAATGCAAAATAATAATTTATTTGATAGACAAATACAAAGAAAAGGTCACAAAGGTTGCAATACCATAGTCAGGAAAGAATTAACAAAATAATCAACTGGTTATAACAGTCACGTGATACAAAAACCCCAAAGAGTAAACTTAAACCATAATTTACAATCTTAGACTATTATACTATGGGACTGGCAATTGTGAAAATCTAGTGAGTGGATATAGTGGTGACAACAGCATCAGCAGCGCCACTTTAGTGGGGAAAAGGTTGTACTATAATTCCGTACAGTTATGAAAGGTAGGGGGATGCGTGCACTTACAGGCTTTTGCAATGGTGGTTGAAACTTTGTAAGTTGTAAAAGTCACCAGGAGGCGCTGTTGTAGTTTTCACCAGGCTATGTCAGAACATTCCTTCAAAAGGAAAAACACATGAAAGTGAAAAAGGAACACAATTTAGAAATGGTTCCCATTCTTGCTGGAAATACACACAAGCCTTAAGAGGCTACATCGCAAAATTACTTTAAAAAAAATCTCCACAAAGAGCGCTAGCATCGTTTTTCTATTGAGCCCATAGACCCTATGTTCAAGAGAAAAAAAACGTTAATTTTTAAATTTTTAATAAAAAAAAAATGGAAAGTGTGCTTCTATTTTTTAAAAAATTATTTCAAAATCGCGAATTTTTAACTTTTATGTTAAACTCCATTAAGTAGGAAAAACACAAGAAGCCAATCCAATAAGGCCTTATTTCCATTGGTGCGAAAATTTTCACCCTGTAAAAATGTCACGAGTTGAGAAAAGCCATTTAATATAATGTTCTCAATTCCAAAAAGCACAAATATTCGCCAAAAAAGAGGTTTAAAAAAAAGTTGAAATCGATCCAACTTTTGTTTAAACCTTATTTTTTGGTGAATATTTGTCCTTTTTGCGTTTTTTTGGAGGACGTTCTGGTCGCCATCTTCCTTTTTTCTTTTTTTGTTGAGTTTTTTCAATCGATTTTTTTGTCATTTCAGGTAAATTAATGTATTTTAATTAGTTATAGGATATATTTAACTATAGTTTTACAGAAAAATAACGCAGTTTCGATGTAAATATCGATGACAAACGGCAATTTAGGGTTTAGTTTAAGTGGTAGAGCGAATGTGGTTTTCTCACTTCAGTTGGCCTAACATAATGAACAACTGATAATGGTAACTAGGCGGGGGACCACGTTTCTCCTACTAATAGAAATGCATTAACACATTTTCTCCATAGTAAACACTTGTTATTTTTCACCAAGTACAAATTTTCGCAAACAAGTGGAAACAAGGCGTAAAAGCTAAAAACGCGAAGGTGCTAAGTTTCATTATGAACCCTTCATCAATTATGCAAACAAAATTGTTTTTTTTTTCCAGACAAAGCATATATTTTTTTTAAAAAAAAGGACAATTTTAAATATTTATTTTTCTCTTTTTTTGTCTGTATATTTTTTTGTTTGTCGCTATGTTGCCGGCCACAGTGAGGAGAAGGTCGTAAGGAAGTAAGTGTGCCCATTTTTAGTCGGTTATTGTCCAGGCACTTTTTTCTTTCCGCATGTTAATATGGTTCTGGTGATTTTTTTTTTTTCTTTAAAAAATATTTTTCTAAAAAAATAATTTTGTTTGTTTTATTTTATTTTTATTTTTATTTTTTGCATCGGTTTTTTAAATTTTTTTTTTCTTTTTTTTTTTTCGAAAAAGTTTTTGTCGTTTTTTTTTTCTGGTTGTGGTTTTTTTTTTAATATTTATTTTGCCTGAGATTTGATGATTATTTCGTCATTTTGTCCATGATGGCATGAAGTGAATTTTATATATATATATTTTTTTTTTGGTTTTCTACTCTTAATACCTAGTACACACCTGATAATTTCAATGCATTTAAATAATAAATGTGTTCTACAGAGCCCTGTGAAGGACAAACAAACAATATGTCGAATTCAATTTATTCAGTTAATTAATCTGAAGATATTGAGTTAATACTTAATAATATAGAAACTATTGACATTAAAATATTGATTTAGTATTTCAATTTAAAATATTAATAATAAAGTCAATTTTTATTTTGTTCTTGTCCTTAACTGGATTCCGTATAATTCACCTAAACACATTTAATTTGTATTCATTTAACTCTTGTGTGTACAAGGTATAAGTTTTATCTCTAAAATAATTTTAAAAACAACATTGTTCTCTATAGTTCAGTGGTCTTCAAAGTGGGGTACCCGTACCCTCTCGGATACGCGTACCCCAATACTACTGGGGGGGGGGGGGAGGGGGGAAAGCCAAGAAAATTTAATATTTTCTTTTTGCATTTTTTTTTTACAAGGACAAGTTTTATTTTGACAGAAAAAAATATGAAAATTATATTAAAGAATAACAAATATTAACTTGTATTTTTTTAAAATTACACGATTAGGAACACTAAATTACGGAGCCCTGTAAAGGACATGCAAGATTTTTTTTTCAAAAAAAATTTATGCAAATGAAAGTTTAAAATTGTGCAAAAATCGCTTGTATATAAATTGTGCGTCTTAATGGGAAAATAGAAATGAAATTCCTAAAATGCAAAATAAGCAACTAAATTGTTAGTTTTTTTATGCAAAATGAAAATTTTAATTGTCTGAAGCAATTAATAACTAAAATCATCAGAAAACAATAACAGAAAATGCAAAATCAAAACGAATTTTGATTTTAGATTTGTAGATTTTTTTATTACAAAAAAATGTATTTAAAAAAAAAAAAATTATGTGAAAATTAGGAAATTTTTTTCTTTTTAAGCGTTTTTAAAGTTCAACATAAATAGCTGTGCAGTCATTGAGTTACTGACAAAGCTTCAAATACATATAAATATACAGCATGATTCAAAAGTCTCCATCAATAGGAGGGAAAAGTGGCCACAAAGGCATTTTTAGAAGGATCACCGTGTAGAACCTCTACATATGAAATACCTGACTAGAGCCGGTTCCATACGATGCGTGGCACTTGTCACATATTTTTCACACGTTTCGCATGTACAGTACAAGCATCGTGTGGAACCAGCGCTATTATTAGCACATTATTGCTTTTAATTAATAAAAGTAATAAATTAGAACTGAAATACAGAATTCGAGTCATGGGGGGCTGAACTTTGACCTTTCAGCACTTGGAACTTCAACTTTTGAACCCTCTGAGCAGGGTTTTTTTTTTCTATGTTGGAACCCTGCTTAGAGGGTTGAAGTTCAACTGCTGAGTTTTTCTCCTTTTGAGAATAGGGGAATTGAGCCATCATTTTGATTGGCCTGTGATTTTTTTTTTCTTTAAATAGACTTGTGTGTCTTTTATTTTGTTCTTTGATGCAAATGCGTTGATGTTGCTTTTGTTAATATATAATATTTTTTTTGTCTGCCATTGTTTGTTTAAAATGCAAAACTAAAACAGTTTTTACTTTTTAAGTGCGAAATATTTGACAGCATGATGATAACGGTTGTTTTTTATTTAAAAGCGTGTCTTCTCTGCACATTAGAAAACATTGTTGCTAACGAATACAAACAGTCACGCAGTTTTTTTAAAAAAATAAGTTCAAAGTTTGTTTAAAAAAAACTAGAAGAGTCACCAACAAACTATTGTTTCTTGTCCATGTTATTGTTAAAAAATAAAACATTTTATGGCAGTTTGCTAATGACATGCTACTTGAAATTTGGGAAAGACTAATCGTAGGTCACTAGATGACCTACACTTCAGAACTGTAGGTCACTTGGTGACCTACACTTTAGAACTTGATTAGGTGGGGGACAGACTAATTGTAGGTCACAAGGTGACTTACACTTTTAGATATTTATTTGGAGAAGAACTGTGGGTTAGTCAGTGACCTACACTTCTAGATGTGAACTGTGGGTCACTCAGTGACCTAGACTGTTTTACACTCTAGTGCTGTGCTTCCCCCTCAGACCTACTGCAACAAGCTTAATTTAACATAACCACACTTAATCACCGATACAAAAAGGTTCTAACGTGTAGGTTCCTGAGTGACCTACAGTTCTAAAGTGTAGGTCACCTAGTGACCCACAGTTTATATAAAAAAGTGTAGGTCACTGAGTGACCCATAGTTCATATGAAAAAGTGTAGGTCACTGAATGGCCCACAGTTTTTATCCAAATAGCTGTCTGAAAGTGTAGGTCACCTAGGGACCTACAAATAGTCTGTCTTCTGAAAATTTCACGTTTTTAACTTAATTATGATTTTAAAAATATTTTTTTTCTTCAAATGTTTACATTGAAAAAATATTTAAATCATTATGAAAATATATTTATTTTATTTATGATTCTCTAGTTTTTAAAGAAATTTTGAATTTTGTTTAATAATAATTATTGTATTTTTTTTTACTTTTAACACAAATTTTAATTTTTTTTTCATTATTTTAATGAAGAACTCAAGTAAGATATTGCTCTTATTTTATGTAGACCAGCTGTTCACGAAGAGACGGTGACGAAGACCGAAGCCGAAATGGTCATGGAGGTACCATTCAAATGACAAATAACGAATTAGGCCGGCTTTAAACGGACCGCTTTGTGGCGCCACATAAAGTGGTCGTTTGTAGCCGACCATTGATTAAATAGCAGGTGTTTACGCAAGCTCGCAGTGGTAATAATTGGTTGAGGCGGGCCACAAGTGGCGACCACCAAAAGTAGCGTCACAAAGTGGTGCGTGTGAAGCCGGCCTTTATATGCTAAAATTCAAGAAAACACTAATTTTAATTTAAACTCACCGAGTAAGGATTCAACATAGAGAAAATCCTGTTCGAGAGTTTTATTTTCTATGTTGGAACCTTGTTCAGAGGGTTGAAGATAAAGTTCAAGTGCCAATTTATATTCTTGAATTTGGACCTTTAAAATGACCAACCCAAACGCATTGAAATAATTATAATTTGTAGTTTATTTACTGTAGGAATTATATATTTGTTTTGATTTATTATAAGTTATTATAAGTTATTATAATTTATTATAATTTATTATAATTTATTATAATTTATTATAATTTATTATAATTTATTATAATATATTATAATTTATAATAATTTATGATACTTTATTATAATTTATGATACTTTATTATAACTTTTATGATTTATTATAATTTATTATACTTTATTATAACTTTTATGATTTATTATAATTTATTATACTTTATTATAATTTTTATGATTTATTATAATTTTTATGATTTATTATAATTTATTATACTTTATTATAATTTTTATGATTTATTATAATTTTTATGATTTATGCTTTATTGTAAAAAAATTACAATTTTTTATATTTTTTATAATTATGATTTATTATATGATTTTATTATATATTTATTATTTATGATGTATTATATTTATTATATTATAATCTTATAATAAATCATAAATTATAATTATCTTAATAAATCTATTAAGATAATTATAATTTATGATTTATTATAAGATTATAATTAATATTGGGATTTACCCAATATTAATTATATTATAATAAGAGTTTCTATTTTATGTATTCCCTTCATTTGCATATTTGGTAATGGCTGCTTATCAATTTGTGATTTAATTTCTTAAAGGCAAAATTCATGAAGAAGAAGGATGACGAAGAAGAAAACTGGAAGGAGTACATTGAGACCTGGAGAAAGCAGAGAAATAAGGAGGAGGAAGATCTTCGCAAGCTCAAGGAGAAACAAGTCAATTTCAAATAATTAGTTTTTTCTGTTTTCTGCTTAAGATTTAGAAATTTATTTGATGTGTTATTCTTGTCAAGCTCAAACGCAAATCTCAACGTGAAGCTGAAGAACGCAAATTTACTGAGCAGAAGAGACAACAAGAAGAACAGCATATGAAGGCTATGGTAAATTATATTTTAAGCAATACTTTTAAATGCTGATTTATACATACTGTCTTGTTAGTAGTTTTCTGTAGAAATTTGTAGTTTTCTGTCAGTTTTAGGAAATTTCTAGCAATTTTTTTAGCAAATTTTATCAAACTACTGCTAATTTTTGCAGACTTCTTTCTGCTAATTTTTGCAGACTTCTTTCTGCCAATTTTATCAAACTTCTGCCAATTTTATCAAACGTCTGCCAGTTTTAGCAAACGTCTGCCAGTTTTAGCAAACGTCTGCCAGTTTTAGCAAACGTCTGCCAAATGTAATTTTCAACTAAATCGTTTAACCTAAAATACATTTTTGCCTAAAGTAATTTTCATCTAAATCATTGCAAATAAAATACATTTTGCCAAATGTAATTTTCATCTAAATCATTTCACCTAAAATACATTTTGCCAAATGTAATTTTCATCTAAATCATTTCACCTAAAATACATTTTGCCAAATGTAATTTTCATCTAAATCATTTCACCTAAAATACATTTTGCCAAATGTAATTTTCATCTAAATCATTTCACCTAAAATACATTTTGCCAAATGTAATTTTCATCTAAATCATTTCACCTAAAATACATTTTGCCAAATGTAATTTTCATCTAAATCATTTCACCTAAAATACATTTTGCCAAATGTAATTTTCATCTAAATCATTTCACCTAAAATACATTTTGCCAAATGTAATTTTCATCTAAATCGTTGCACCTAAAATACATGTTGCCAAATGTAATTTTTATCTAAATCATTTCACCTAAAATACATTTTGCCAAATGTAATTTTCATCTAAATCATTTCACCTAAAATACATTTTGCCAAATGTAATTTTCATCTAAATCATTTCACCTAAATCATTTCACCTAAAATACATTTTGCCAAATGTAATTTTCATCTAAATTATTTCATATAAAATACATTTTTGCCTAAAGTAATTTTCATCTAAACCATTACACCTACAGTAAATTAGTTTGCCGAAATTAGTTTGCCTAAAATAATTTTTATCAAAATCTTTACACCTAAATAACATTTTCCCTAGAGTAATTTTTACCTAAATCATTTCAAATAAAATACATTTTGCCAAATGTGATTGTCATCTAAATTATTTCACCTAAAATCCATTTTTGCCTAAAGTAATTTTCATCTAAATCATTACACCCACAGTAAATTAGTTTGCCTACAATAATTTTTAACAAAATCATTACACATAAATTACATTTTGCCTAAAGTAATTTTCATCTAAATCATTTCATCGAAATTGCATTTTTGCTTAAAGTATTTTTGATTTAAATGTGTTTTCTTCTAAACCATTTCAATTAAACTAAATTCGCCTAATAGACCTTTAATGTTTTAGGTGAAATATACTTTAGTTGAACGAAATTACATAAATGTTTTTAGATAAAACATTAACAATGTATTAGAACTTTTTTTTTAGGTTAATGTTAAATTAGGTCTCTTGAAAAAAAAAATGATTTTCCATGCTTTAGGAAGAGAAACGTCAGAGGGAAATGGAAGAAAAGCGTCGCCGTTTGGAGGAGGCCGAAAAGCGTCGTCAGGCTATGCTTCAAAAGGTTAAGGAGCCCGAACAAGTGAAACCCAACTTCGTTGTGGTTAAGCGCACTGACGGAGGTCCTGGCGCTTCTCTTGGTGGTTCGGCCATGGACAAGGTGAAGAATTTTGACCTTTTGGAATTAAAATAATGACATTTTCAAAAAAAAAAAAAGAATATTTATATGATTTTCAAAACAGCTTTTAAGAAGAAATTGAAAATCTTGTAATAGCCTAGAAGGGTCAATTAAGGTGGCTGAATAGATCATTTTTGTTGTTGTTTGCTTCCTTTCCAGATTGGCGCCACTGAAATGGCTATATATCTACTTTTTTTAAGAAAAAAAAAATCTATTTTTCAGGCAAACGTTTTTTAGAAGAAACATTACGAAAAAATTCAAAGTGTTTTAGAAACTAGAATAGTTGCTGATAATGCTAAAAATATTTTTATGATGATATCTTTTAAAATAAACTTTTAATGACAGTTTTGAAAAAGGCGAAAATAGTTTTATGGATTGTGAAATTGAAAAATATAAATTTAAACTACAATAAAATGTTTTATTTTTTAAGATATTGTTATGAAAAAGCTTTTAGCATAATCTTTTACCATTCTAGTTTTAAAAATAATTTGTATTTTTCCATAATGTTTTTTTTTCCAGATTTCCAACAAAAAATAGCTATGAAGCTAAGCATTATCAATTGCAGTGCAGTGCAGTTGCAGTTGCAGTGTGCAATGCATTTTCAATTGTAGTGTAGTTGCAGTTGCAGTGTGCAATGCATTTTCAATTGCAGTGTAGTTGCAGTTGCAGTGTAGTTGCAGTTGCAGTGTGCAATGCATTTTCAATTGCAGTGTCGTTGCAGTTGCAGTGTGCAATGCTTTTTCAATTGCAGTGTCGTTGCAGTTGCAGTGTGCAATGCATTTTCAATTGCAGTGTCGTTGCAATTGTGTGCATTGCGTTATCAATTGCAGTGCCGTTGCAGTTGCAGTGCAGTTGGAATTGCACGTGCTGTTACAATTGCCCGTGCTGTTACAGTCGCATTTGCGCATGTAGCTGCAGTGCAATCAATGCAATTGATGCCGGGGAACAAAAACAAAATAAATATTTATTCAGCCACCTTAAAACAAAGTAAAGATAAATAAAGCTAAACTTAATTTGAGGTGAAATATTTGGAAAAAAATTTCAAAATTTGTAGCATATATGTGTTTATATTTGATGATAATTATTGAAATCATAGATGATGAACGTGGCTGCTGCTCGTGGTGACATGTGCAAGACCAAGGAACAACTGGCCGACGACAAGAAGATCGCAATGTCCTTCCGTATCAAGCCATTGGAAATCGAAGGTCTCGACAAGGAAAAATTGAAAGAAAAAGCTAAGGAGCTTTGGGAGATTATTACCAAGCTGGAGACTGACAAGTACGATTTGGAAGAACGACAGAAGCGACAGGAATACGATGTACGAATTCAACTTTACGAACTCGAAACTTGATGCAACAATTCTAAATTTGTTTTTATTGATTTCTAAATGATTACAGCTGAAAGAACTGAATGAACGTCAGCGTCAAATTAACAGGAACAAGGCTTTGAAGAAGGGTTTGGACCCTGAGTGAGTTTCGTAACTTTAACATATGGAATTCTGCTTATTCTACAGTTTGAAAACCATTTTTAAGAAAAATTTCAAAGTGAATTTTATTGGAAGATAACAGGAAATATACTGAAAAATGGAGTGGGAGTTCGGTCGATTGTGCCGGGAAGAGCGGGTGCTGCTGTTTATGAAAACAACGGAAAAGCTTCGAGTCTCGACCTGTAATAGGGTTAAAGGCCCACCCGCTATTAGGCTTTAGGCCGGTTCCACCTAGATTAAGTGTACACCTGAAAAGCGCACCTGAAAATGGAGAAAATAGCGCAAAGAAAAAAAAAAGTTGACAGCGACAAGAAATTCAATTCAACTCAGAACACCCGCAATCAGCTCAAGAGCCACGTGGCAGTGGGGAATAATTCCCAATCATAAGTGGTTATTATTTTTTCGTGTGGAATCCTCACACTGCAGACTTAGCTCACTCCATAGAAATGGTCCAACACAGGGCTGTTAGGTTTGTTTGTGGTAAATATGGATATGCTGACAGTGTAACTAAAATGCTTTCAGAGCTTGGTTGGGATAGTTTACTTGCAAGACGTTCAGATTTTAGTCTTAATTTAGTCTTTAATATCTTTAATCGAATGCTAGAAGGCTCTTGCCCTAAACCTACTTCAAGTAAACTTTGCAGGGATTATATTTGGGTAGGGGTGACCACTCTAACAAGGTTGGAGAGATTTTTGCACGAACAGATTCTTATTTTGTGCAGGAAATACGTATTTTATGGGAGTCATAATTTTGTTTTGTTTTGACAATGCATATATTTGCAGCATTAAAAAAATATTGAAATTGTTGTCAAGTTTATATCAATGTGGTTTTATATTTTCTGGTTTTGACAATGCATTTTCTATGCTGCACTTGGACTCTTGTCCCTCTGCCATAGGCCTTTATGGCTGCTTGCAGAGTAATTTTTGAAATCAAATCAAAAAATCAAATTGTTTAGACAAGGTTTCGACATCATCGTCAAATTGGATTTTGGAAGAGCTTTCCACATTCTAAATTTATTTGGAAAGAAAGACCACGGATATGGCATCACTTCTAGCATTTCTTTCTTTAATAAGCTTTCGATGGCCAAAAAAGCGGGGTTTCTCGTAACAATTTAACAAAGCTCTGTTCTCTACAGCTTGCAACCGTTTAAGAAGCCCAAGGCTTTGCTCGGATCTTCTGTTTGCTAATTATTCCCACTGAAGTTCATCTAGCATGAGGGTTACACTGTCAGAATATACATGTATTTACCATTATTAACAAATCATGCAGAACTATGCTTACCTTTTTTATTTCGTGTAATAGGCGATAAGCAGTCCCTGATTCAATTCAATTCAATTCAATTCAATTCAATTCAATTAAATACACCTGCAATCAGCTCGAAAGCCATGTGGCAGGGAGGGATTGCTCCCAATCACGACTGATTGTCATTATTTAAAAATAAGACATCATCATGAAATTGAAATTGTCCTAACAAAGAACTATTCACAGGAAGAGAATTCCATAGTCTAATAACATTAGGAAGAAAAGACCAAAAATATGCATCAGTCCTAGCCAATTAATTCTTTGAAAGTTTTTGAATGCCCAAATCTACCTTTACAAGGATTTCTAGTTAGTAAACCATTAAGCAGGGTAATGTTATCACAAGACAGCAAACGTCCCAGAAGAGCGAAGCTTTGCTCATTTCTTCGTCCTGCTAATGATTCCCATTCTAGCTCTTGGAGCATAGACGATACACTGTCAGTATACGCATACCGTCCCTTTACAAATCTTGCAGCCCTACGCTGCACCATTTCTATTTCTTGTTTTAGATTATTTCTAAATAGGTTCCAAATTGGGGAACAATATTCTAAGATAGGTCTAACTAGGGTAACGTAACAGACCTTCTTTACATTTTCTTTACAATGTTTAAGGGTGCGTTGGACAAACCGCAGCCTTTGATTAGCTTTGGCAACTGCTTTGGTTATATGATCTTTCCAAAGCATGTTCTTGGACAAGGTTAAGCCAAGATATTTGATGGTATCAACATGGGTTAGCTGAACATCTCCCATTGTGTAATCTGCCATGAACGATTCTCGCTTTCGGGAAACTCGCATAACATTGTATTTACTCCTATTCAGTTGTAAATGCCACTCAGAGCACCACTCTTCAACACTGTCTAGATCTCTTTGGAGGGCTTCACTATCCTCATTATCCCTAATCCTCCTGTAAACAACAGCATCATCTGCAAACAAACGCATCGTACTGTTGCATCTGTCTGCCAGATCGTTTATGAACAGAAGGAAAAGCAGTGGTCCAAGAATGCTACCCTGAGGTACACCAGATGTTACTTTAGCCCAGTCTGACACAGCACCATCAATTTGGACTCGCTGTTGTCTATTTGATAAGAATGATGATGTCCACGAAATTACTTGTTTATTTAAGTTAAAAGTCATCATTCTTTTAATTAGTAGGAATGACTCCCACTTCTTCATAGATAATCCCGGTGCTGGTTGCGATGAAGAAAGTCCACAGAAGAGGTTTCTGATAGGGCTGGCGATATTTTGTAAAAATCGAAATCGCTCCGATATTTATAAAAAAAATCGATTTTTAACGATATATTGAAAAATCAAAAAAAAAATTGAGAAAAATAGAAAAAATCGATTAAATTTTTCGGTATTTCAACATTTTGATTTTTTCGATTTTTTTGTATTGTTTACGATTTCTTTTGATTTTTTTGTATTGTTTACGATTTCTTTTGATTTTTTTTTCGATTTCTTTCAATTTTATTTTAATTTTTTCGATTTTTTTTTTTTATTTTTTTTTCGATTTTTTTTTGATTTTTTTATATATCGAGAACGATCTTTTTTTAAAAAAAATGTCGCCCGATATTTAAAAAAAATGTCGCCCGATATTTTAAAAAAATGTCGCCCGATATTTTAAGAAAATGTCGCCCAATATTTTAAAAAAATGTCGCCTGATATTTAAAAAAATATCGAAATATTGATATATCGAAATTTTTTGTCAGTTCTAGGGTTGCTTCAATTTTATCAACATTTTCAATTCCCTTATAACATTGGCTCTGAAATGCAAATATATACAATAAGCAGAGTTCTGTTCTATTCATATGTTTTGTATTGTCTGCTTCTAAAACCTTTTTTTTTTGTTTGTTTTTCGTGTAGGGCATTGTCTGGCAGGTACCCAGTGAGTACCTTTTTTTTTGCAAAAAAATATGCAGTGTTCGTTTACAGATTCCGCTAACGTGTCTCGAATTGCTGTTTTTTTGCAGCCGAAACTTCAAGTCGCCAGCAAGTACGAACGTCGTATTGACAGGCGATCTTATGGCGACAAGAAGCTTCTATTCGATGGTGTACGTAAATATTTACGTCAAATATTTTATTTATTGCATAAAGTTATTCGTGAAGAAAATTACGAACAAATTAGTAATTTCGAAAGATTGCTACGGGTTTTGACTTTTTGGGTTTTTTTGACCATTGGTCTAATGATTGATAGTTGTTCACATTGCGGACTGGTTAGTAACATTGAGTTATCACCTTATTATAGCTATTATAAATGCCTAGAACCTTTTTTTTTTCTCGAAGCAGTGCTGACATTACGTGCCGATAGCTACCAATTAGCAGTCAGTAATGTGGCCATATTTAAAAAAAAAATAAATTGGAAAAGTTGCACAAAGTTACATCATTTAAAAATCTAAGCATATTCATTACAAGTAAAAGAATGACTCCAGTGTGCACGTGCTATATGACGATATAGACAGAACGTTAAACGAGATTTTACTTTTCCGAAAAAACATGGTCTCGATTCTGAATACAAATCTCTCTGCAAACATTGTTTTGAACAGTAATTGAAGTTGCAGTCGCTTCTTGGGTGTCGTGGCTAGGTTATAAAATGTTTTTGGTTGAAATATTCAAAAGGGTTTTTATTGTGCACCATTTTGAGTTATGATAATTTGCTCGAATCATGTTAAAGGCCATTGACCTAAAAAGGTCCATTTTGCTAAATACAACCTGTACGTTAGGAAGATTTTCCACCTTTAGGAAAAAGTTGGTGAAGTCCTTAATATGTTCTTCAGGTAATGAAGTATTTTCATAACAGTTCAAATTGCTGTTTGGTTGTAAGAGCCATTCAAGTGACTTCGAAATCGCAAAACTGACCATAGCGTGTGCAACTTGAAAGTGTACTCTAAGCTCTGAACAAGATTCCTGGATCCTATTAGTTATTTTTTTCAATGTCTTATTGAAGGGATTTGAGTCTCATGTGGTTCAGTCACTCGAAAGAGTGTGGAATGACCGCTTACAGCAATTCGAAGAGAAGAAGGGACGTTTGCCGAAGTGGTTAGGCGAACAACCGGGAAAGAAAAAGGGTGAGCCGGATGATGAAGAGGAGGACAAGAAGAAGGACACTAGACATCAAGTAGCCGAAGAGGAGGAAGAGGAGGAAGAAGAGGAAGTTGAGGAGGATGAAGAGGAAGATGAAGAGGAAGACTGAATGATTTGTCGGTAATTACATTTTATTTTTCGTTCTTTCACATAAAAATGTCATTAGAACACTTGGACTTCTGAAAAAAAAAAGAATATTCGAGAGTTTGAAAATCAGAATTGGGGCCTCTCAATTTTGTATGCTTGGCATTATAATAATAATAATAATAATAATAAAACACAAAGGAGAAAAGAAATCCCAACTTACATATGCAGCCTTGTCACAAATAGTTCAGCTTATAATCATAATGTTCTCATAATAAGTGATACAAGTCTCAAAATAACAAAACAATAAAATATTTAAAAAGTTCATAAGAATAAAATTGATTCAAGATTCAAGATGAAATTCAAATACAATGAAATACAAGCATACAATAAAGCCTACTGATGAGCCCACTTGCCCAGTGGTGAAACTGGTATAGGTGGTTGCCTTTCTCCTATTGGTGGGTGGAGTTCACTATCTTGTATAGTCTTTTTTAAACTTGTTGCTCAAGTTTTGATCTATTTACTTCAAAATTGATGGTTTATTTTGACTGTTTGTTTTCCCCTTTCTTAGGATACTCAGTCTTTTATGGCTTTATAATCAAGAAAATTTGTTTGTTAATATAAATTTGTTTTTTTTAAAAAAAAAAAAACAGGTGATGTTGTTAATCGTTTGTTTCCTCGTTTGTTGACCTATCTACCAACTATTCAACTTCTCTGCAAATCTTGAACCTAACAAAAAAAAAATGTCTTCTGAAAGCTACATATCCACATCTGCAGTTAAATTTGTTTTTCTCTTTTTTTTCTTTTTCTTGGCTTCTTCAAATATGCCACATATTCATTCAAACTAACACAAGTGTATTATTTGATGATGATTCTCATTTTACTCTTATTCTCTTGTACTTATATTTCTTTCATGTCTACCTCGTGGTTCTGATCGATGGAAATCATAAACACAGTTTATGAATAAAAAAACATTTTTAAATGATTAACCAACAGTTACTTAATGCAAAGATATGAAATTTGTGGAATAAATAAAGTTGTTGTTATATGTAGTACATCTAAAGTTGAACTTTGAACCTTGACAAAATAATTTCAAAAAACCAACTCGGCAAACAGCCGAGATTTTTGGTTTAGACCCCTCAGCTGCCACCGTTAAGCATCGTTTACACAAACGACATTTTTGTGTCTAGATCAAGTGTCTACACTTAAGTGTCTGTGTGTGTGTGTGTATACAGCACCTAGATTGGTGTCCCTATACTCTGAGCCATATTAAGAAAGGGTAAAAAATGACTGCCCCTACTGGACGTTTTTAGCCACCTCACCAACAATTTTAAGACAATTTTAAGTTGTATGCATGCATAATACAAAAAGTAGTCCCTGCTCTTATATCTTATGTTGTATTGTCTTGGGTGGCATAGGAATACAAATTTGGTGAAAAGTCACCACTGGTGGCACACAAAATTTATCCCTTCTTAATATGACTTTGACTATAGACGAAGTTGCAGTGTCCTCAATCTAGATGCAACTCTGGTGTGAACAGGTCCAATTTAGTGTCCTAGACTACTTTCAGACAGTTTCCAATCGTCTGGAAATTTTTGCAACTTTGAACTATAGCTGAAGCCTAGAAACATGTAGACAGATAGGACACTTTTTGTTGACACTTGATCTAGACACAGGTGCACGACACTGCTCTAGCCTCAAAAATTGCAGTACATGTAGATGGTGAAGACACTGCTCTAGACACAAGTGTCGCCTCTAGGTGTTGCCGTGTATGCGAGCCTTTAGCCACCTTAGCAGAATTTTTTTTGTGCAGCCCAAATCCGCCGAATAATTTTGTGGCTAGCTGTTATCCAGCCGATTATCCGCAGGATTATGTTTGAGAATGTCCTCTGGGTCAGTTGCAGTTGAGCGCATGTTCTCGATAACTTTTATGCAATGGCCGTCGTTTGTCATTGAGACCCAAAAAACTAAACAGGATTTTTTTTATTCACGATAATTTTCAATTATTGGAATTTGAAAATTGGAATTTAGTCCAAAGGCCTAAAAAATGAAATTACTTTCTTTATTAAAGTTTTCATTTATTTTTTGCAACTGATCGGAACTTGAAGCTGCAAATTAGCCGAATATCCATCAAAGTTTAGCTCAGCCAAATGCGGCTAAGTCTGACTTTTGTTGAATTTTGTCAGAAAACCACCGAAAATCGTAAAAAAATATGGCTGAGAGGTCTACTGCTGGTGGCAGAGCTGGGATAATTTAGTTCCTCATAATGTGATCATTGTTCCAAACCGCAGTCTAGTGATTTATGTAAAGTATTTTATATGGAAAGGGATGACCACTCTAAGAAAACTAAGAGAGATTTTTGCCAGGAATGACTCTTATTACTGGTCTTTTTTTCCTAGGGTTTTACAACAATTAAATGGAATTTTCTTCCTAAACAAGTTGCGCACGCATACCTCCCGAGTTCATAGTTGAAATTCCCAGTTTTCTTTCAAGTCACCAAAAATTATGAAGTAAAAACTGAATGAAACTCCCCTCCGTTGCTCTACAAAGCAAAGAGGGGTGTGTACCCATTTTCCAAGTTGTTTTTTTAAAGAGACCATTACCTCCAGAAATTTATTTTCAAAATATTGTCAAGAACTTGCCCAATAATTGCCAAAACGATTTTAAAATTTAAAATAAGTCATTAATATAATTAAAAATATTAAAAATCAATTAACTTCATATAAATGGACTTTATCAGATAGATGCGCCACCAAACAGCAGATATTGGCAATAAAAAAAAACAAAGTATACTCTTCTACTCACATTCTGGTGTTGTCACCTCACATTACTTTTAATTCCCTATTCAAATACATGTATTTCCTATTCATTTCAAAGTACTATGGATTTAATATTGGAATTATTCCACCTGCCACGTGGATCTCGAGTTGATTGGAAAATTGTATTGGATTTAATTAAGGAATTATGGAAAATGTGAGGTGACAACATTTGCCACTAAATTCACGGGTAGACTTTCGTTTTTTTGAAATTTAAAATGGCGGTGTTTGGTGACTCATGAAAAATTACTTCATTTTTAAGTTTCTTTTTATAATTTTAATGAGAATAATGACTCATTTTTAATTTTAAAAATCATTTTCACAATCGTTGGGTAAGTCTTGACAATATTCCAACCAAAAATTCCTGAGTCCAGAGTGCTGTCGTGACTACCTTAAAGCGTGCTCGTGTCTTCAAACGGGTAGTGTGAAACAACCTTTATTGAAATTTGCTTCTACACAAAAAAGTCCATTAAAATAGCTTAAAAATAACTGTATTTTTTTTACATAAATGATTGTTTGTAATATTCAAAATATCTATCTTTAGAATTTTTAAGAGTACTATTTTTTAAAAAATAACAATAATTTTCTGAAAAAAGAAAAATATTTAAAAAAAAAACATCAACAGTTTTGGCAGCTACGATTAAATACAATTATGTACATTTCGTTTCCGATATAGCATTAATATCAATAATTTAAATGATTATTGCTTATGAGATTCTTAACCCTATACACTTGGCTACAAAGCCATGCGACAATGTCTCACGACTGTGTGTAGCGACTGTCAAGATACAGTTGCGAGACTTTGTATTTAGGCAAAATTCTGCAGATTATCACGCGTCCGTACCTAATGTCCATTACGCAAAATTATAACATGCTTTCCCATTTCGAGCGGGATTCAAAAGACATGGAAGAGTCTTTGTCTCGCAACAGTCCCGAAACTTCGAAACATTTAGCAAATTGAATATTTTAAAGTATTTGCTATAAAACTAAAGAATTTACTTCGTTATTCATACAATTGCAAATCATTTAGTAATTTGCTAAACATACATAAGCGTAATTTCAACAACATGACATGGATGGCGCTCGCAAAAAACGTGTATCGCTTTGATAATTTGTAGTATTCCGTTTAAACGCTCATAAGAGGAGTAAAAGCCTGACTCAATAGACCCTACAATTGTACTTCTCTGTTAGATATATTTTTCCGTTGGGTCCGCATAGCAAAAGAAAAAATAGATAACGATCCAACGGAAAAAGTTTGCCAGTCGTGTATATGGATCGGGCTTTTTCGCCTCTTGTGGGCGTTTAAATGGAATTACAAGTTATGAAGGTAGGTTTATTTTATTTTCTTAATCATTCTTTTATATTTTATAAATCACTAGCCTTACTACCTGGCTTCGCTCGGGCAAAGTAAAACAATTAAAAAAAAAAAACTTTTATTGACTTTCATCTTCACTGTTAAGAAATTCAATCCAATTAGCAAATTCCTCTGCCACTTTTTGTCTGTGCCTCTGCGTTGACGGACGAACACAACGATAATACACACAACGAACCTGATCACGATCATACGAATTAGCATCGCAAGCGCCATCCATGCCACTTTTTTTGGGTGGAAACAACGTCTAACTAAAGGAGCTTAAAAGTGTAAGTAAAAGCAAATTCTTTACTTAAAAGTATTGACTTTTACTAAACTTTTTATTCACACCAAATGGTAGCATTTGTTTGATGTTCACTAGCATATGCTTCATTTTATGCATACTCTGCTTAATGGTTTACTAACTAGAAATCCTCGTAAAGGTAGATTTGGGCATTCAAAGACTTTCAAAGAATTAATGGCTAGGACTGATGCATATTTTCGGTCTTTTCTTCCTAATGTTATTAGACTATGGAATTCTCTTCCTGTGAATAGTTCTTTGTTAGAACGATTTCAATTTCGTGATGATGTCTTATTTTTAAATAATGACAATTAGTCGTGATTGGGAGCAATCCCCCCTGCCACATGGCTTTCGAGCTGATTGCAGGTGTATTTAATTGTATTGTCTCTAGAAAGCCTCGCGAATATATCTCGACAGTCGCAAGACAAGGCTATCTACTAGTGCCGCGCGACTTTGTATCCAAGCTTTTATAATCTCCCTCATCTCTTCTGATCACAATTTGAAAGAAAAGCTGCCATACCCGAGGGCCCGTTTCACAAAACTACAAGTCTTGTCAGTAACAAATACATTTTTACAAGTTTGTAAAAATCTCTACTTATTAGCGTTTCACAAAAGTACAAGGGGCACACTTGTAATTACAAGAAAATTTTTACAAGTTTACAAGCGAATTACTCGTAAATTGCAAAAGATCACTTGTAACTAACAAGTGTAGTGGACAAACCTGTTATGGAGACTTGTTGGGAATTAAAATACACAGCTTATTTCGTAAAGCAACACTTTTAGATAGGGATGGGACATTCGAATCGTCGAATCTTAAAAAAATATTCGAGATTCGAAAACTCGAATCTTTGCGTTTTTTTCATCTTTCGAATCCTAAAATAATAAAAACCGTTAAAACTTTGATGAAATTAGTTTCAACTCCATTGACGTCCATTAACAAACTAACCAAAAACCGGCGATTGTTGCAATTTCGGTGGTATCCGGATCACCAATTGATCACCTTGTGGCGACCCTGAGTGTCTCCACACTGTTTTTTTATTATTAATAATTTTATTATTATTTCGTTTATTTGTATCTTTTCTTAATGAATAATATCGGATTCTTATATGAAGGAGTTGAGAGATTCGAGAACCTTTTAGGATTCGAAATTCGAGAACCTTTTAGGATTCGAAAATCGAGAGATTCGAGAACCTTTTAGGATTCGAAAATCGAGAGATTCGAGAACCTTTTAGGATTCGAAAATCGAGAGATTCGAGAACCTTTTAGGATTCGAAAATCGAGAGATTCGAGAAACTTTTAGGATTCGAAAATCGAGATTCGAGAGATTCGAGAACCTTTTAGGATTCGAAATTCGAGATTCGAGAGATTCGAGAACCTTTTAGGATTCGAGAGATTCGAGAACCTTTTAGGATTCGAGAGATTCGAGAACCTTTTAGGATTCGAGAGATTCGAGAACCTTTTAGGATTCGAAATTTGAGAAAACTTCGGATTTGTCCCAACTCTACTTTTAGACATTTTTTTGACACTTTTCGAATTACACACAAAAAAAAAGAAAACGACTATTTTATGAATACTGTGACACGTTTTGTTAACTACACTTTTTTACGGACAAGTCCAATTTCATTTGTTCCCAACAACTTGTGATCTACAATTTTATTGTAACTCACAACACTTGTAGTTACAAATGTGCGTGTAACACTTGTAACCAACAAGTTGTGATTACGATGACTTGTAATCTACAATTGTTGCTGACAAGACTTCTAGTATTTTGTGAAACGGGGGCCTCGAATGGGTAAAAATCTTGTCACAAAACACAACAAATAATGAGTATATGATATAAATTAGATATGTAACCCAGTAAAATTAACTAATGACAGTCTTTTACAAAAGGTTATAATCAGAGCTCGGATTTTTATGCAATATCAAGCAAATGTTTCTCAATCTGTGGCCCAAGAGCCAATTGTGGAAATCAACAATTATGGTTTTTTTTTTATTCAAAAACATTGGTTAGAGGCTAGAACTCTAGTTAACTGACAGTAACTGGACGTCTAGCCTCTAACCAGTGTTTTTGATTAGAAAAAGCATAATTGCAGTTGATCTAATGATAATGATGATTACTTCACAAGTTGGCACTTGGGCCGCACATTGAGAAACATTTGCTTGATTTAACATATAAATCCTAGCCCTAGTTATAAATATTTCTATTGATTGCAATTTTTCCTAGTTGGGGTAGACTCAGACCGCCATACACAAACAATGTTTCATTCTTTGATAATTGTTATGGCAAGTATAGTTGGCAAGTATTTGTTTTCGGCTTCGAAAAATGGCTTTTCGGAATTCGGGCCGAATACGAGCGACGAGCGTATGTAGGTTTTTTTCTTGTAAAACATTCAATTATTACTCAATCTGAATTTCTTTAAAAAAAAATATTCTCTAAATCATGTGACATATTTCACCATGACCTCAATTGAAATAATAACCAGTGGCAGTGACTTTTTGTCATGTCGATGTGCAATAACATTGCGTTTGTATGGATTACCACGATGGTTTTACGCTCGTATCACAATTTTAAGAGCCTAGATACAACTCCATCTTGTTCTTTTTAAGCAGGCGACAACGAGACGTATGAGTGTTACTATAAGGCTGTTAATAAAATTTCAAGAAATGAGTCTCGCTATCGTTCAACGAAGATACATTAAAGCGCAAAATGCAATAGAAAGTATTGTTCATTAAGTCGTCGCTTTATATAAATTTTGAAAAAGGTCCTTCTATTTTTTAAATAATGCTTAAAATCGTACATTTTTTTTTTAAATCCATGTTAAATCCCATAGGACTAAAAAAAAAACAGTTCCACAAATATTTGAAGAACTCTTGTTAAAAATGATTTAGAGCAATAACACAAAAATTAGCACGTGCAGTAATGTATTGGCTTCACGCTGATTCCTTTTTGTAGGCTTAGCACGTGCAATTATTTTTCTATTAATTTGTATGCGACTAAATACTGCTGGACAAAATCCATTCAAAAATCATTTTTATACCAAAAACGATCGCAGCGCCTACATTCGGAGAAATTTTGTATTAAATAAGTGTATCTAGGCTCTCAATGAAATGCAAAAGACCACTGCAAATTTGAGGCAAAGAGCAGGTGGCGCCCACAAAGGAGGGGCAAGTCATGAAGGGTAAATATGAAAATTACTGCATTTTTCGCAGAAAATAGCCTCAAATACATCCATCCAAATGACATTGAGGGTCTGTTATAAAGCACTAATTAAAGCGCTAAAAGTGCCGAAATATGCAGGCTCCACTACTAATGTAATGCTTTTGTTTGTATTTCGGAAATATTTTTTTCAGAGACAGGTTTGTTGAGCTTTAGGAGAAAGCCTTAAGATGTTTTAAAATTTGTGATCGAAGTCGAAAACAATTCATGACAAATTCTAAATCTGTGCTTATTTTTTACTTTTAAAAAAAAATCATGTGATTTTATATCAGGCTAGAGATGGCAACGAGTAGTCCCCGAACCGTTTCTACTCGGTTCGGAACCGGTTTAATCGGTTCGCGATTATGTGGCAACTGGTTCTGATCAGTTCGACGATCTTGACGAAAAAGTTCAAACCAGTTCCCAAAATGCATTAGCAGATTTGCGCAGGCAAATCATGGTGCAGATGCGCAAATCTGCTAGTGCTTTTGAACCGGTTTGTCCAGATCGACGAACTGAACTGTTCAGAACCCATTCGAACCGGTTTCAACTCTGCATTATTAAATTTCTTTAGCACATTAGTTAGAGGTGGCAAAGTGTTGAACGTAACCGTTTCTAGTCAGTTATAATCAGTTCGACCTATACTGACAAACCGGGTTCTATCAGTTCCAGTAATTGGCGAACCGGTTCTGAACCGTTGACATCTCTTATATCAGGCAACCCCGTGAAAAGAGCCAATTTTCATTTTTTTTTTGGAAGAACACAGACTAAATTGTGAGTCAAAAATATATAATTTATATGCAACGACGTCCCTTTTTGTAAAAATCACATTCCGAGTAAAAAAAAAAATTTCATAAGTCTTTTCAGGTCGAAATGATGGCACAGTGTTTGGAAGACTTTGTACGTCACCGATGACGACACGACACTTTAACGTTAGTTTAAAAAAAAGCATAACCAAAGGCGAGTTTATAAACGACCTTTCCATCGTCAGATTTTCTAATTCGAAAGTTATGCTGCATCAAAGTTAAAACACTAAAAAATAACTAGGGATGGGACAATTCGAATCCTCGAATCCCACGAATCTTGAAAAATATATTCGAGATTCGAAAACTCGAATCTTCGCGCTTTTTTTCGTCTTTCGAAATCTTTCGAATCCTAACCTAACAAAAAAAAACTGTTAGATACTTTGGTAAAATTAGTTTTAAAAGGCTACATCGCAAAATTACTTCGAAAAATCTCCACAAAGAGCGCTAGCATCGTTTTTCTATTGAGCCCATAGACCCGATGTTAATTTTTAAAATACACACAGTCGCGGCGGCAATATCTTTGTTTTTCATATTTAAAGTTGTCCAATTTTGATGGTTCAAAGTGCAATGTGCACCTTAAATATATGCTGATCGAGTGATAGAATGACAAAAAATTGGCTAGTGCGGTTCTATTTTTAAAAACTATTTCAAAATCGTGAATTTTTAACTCATATGTTAAACTCCATTGAGTACGCGCTTGTAAGAAAAGAAAAAACACATCCATTAAAATGTTGGTAAAAAAAATACCTAAGAATAATTTAAAAAAAAAAACACAGTGAAGCCAACACATTGGCGCACGTGCTGATTTTTCTTTTATCTGGTTTTATAAAATTATTTTTCCGAGCATTTTAATGGATGTTTTTTTCTTATTTGGGCGTACTCAATGGAGTTTAACATAAGATTTAGAAATTCGCCATTTTGAAATAGTTTTTAAAAATAGAACCACACTTACCAATTTTTTGTCATTCTATCACTCGATCAGCATATATTTAAGGTGCACATTGCACTTTGAACCATCAAAATTAGACAACTTTAAATCTGAAAAATAAACATATTGCCGCCGCAACTGTTGTATTTTAAAAATTAACATTTTTTCTTTAACATTGGGTCTATGGGCTCAATAGAAAAACGATGCTAGCGCTCTTTGTGGAGATTTCTCGAAGTAATTTTGCGATGAAGCCTCTTAACTCCGTTCACGTCCAATAGAAGCGTTTACTAACCAAAAAAAAAAACCGGCGATTGTTGCAATTTCGGTGTTGCAACCCGGATCACCAATGGATCACCTTGTGGCGACCCTGATTGCGACACTGTTTTTTTATTAATAATTTAATATTTAATATTATTTCATTTATTTGTATCTTCTTAATGAATAATATAGGATTTTTATATGAAGGATTCGAGAGATTCGGGAGATTCAAGAACCTTTTAGGATTCGTCCCACTTCTAAAAAAAAATAACTAAAAAAGTTAACGACAATAGTTGTGTCGAAAACTCACAAAAGACGAACCTTTCTCGTCAATTTGATACGAACACTAACTGGCTCGTAACTATAATAAAAATAAATCGTAACGGTTTACGAATAGTTCACGATATTAACGGTTATCTTCGGCCCGATTCACAAGAACGTTTGGTCTCAAGAGGGCGCTGTTAGAACGACCGCAACGTTCGACTCCTGTCGAACCGGCCGAAGAAGCAGGCGCAGTTCTACTCAAATTTTCCGTACTACTGTACGGAGGAGGAGGATCGTTGGAGTTCGGCGGCTCTTCGGCCACTTCCGAATACGGAGGCGGTTCGACGATGTGACCCACGAGTTGAACTCCGTTACTAATGTTACAAGTGATGAGTAAGTTAGTCGGTGTAGCGTAAGGTAGCTGTTGAAGATGCGGGTTTCCGTTCGCGTCGCGAACGTACGACTCCAGGTCCTGCGGCGACCTTTGACCCCAATAGAGTGAGTTTCGACGAACGGGGACGAGGCCGGAAGGATGAGGAGACATCGCTGCCTGTTTCATGTGAACCCTACAAACGGCAACGACCATTATGATGACTATAAAAATGAAAGCGATCGCGCAACCGACGATCGTATAGATGGTCGACTGAAGAAATCCCATGTCGCTCTCATAGCTCGTCTGTTGATTAACAAGTTCTGTTTCGGGGGTTAAGTTAAACGAGTTAAACGAGAAATTTTTTTTTTTTAGTTACGAACGTAAGTAAACCGACGACTAAAAAATGTGACTTACTACTGTTCAGGTACTTGATGCAACATAAAGGGAGTCGATCGATGTGGCACATGTCTTCGTAAGCGTCATCGCAACACAGTTTCCTATCGAGGCAACGACCGTCGTCGCAGGTGATTTTATCGCTGCAAGGATCTCGACCTACGTTTTGAAACGCGAGTTGGTAAATTAACATTTGAAATAATTTACTCGGCAAGCAGCTCAAACGTCCTACTGCAGTGGGATAATTTAGTCCAGAAACTGTAGACAAGAAATGCATTTATTGTCAAAGTAAGGGTGGCTCAATTGATATTCATTTTGCTTTCGTCCGCCTCCGCCACTGAGCCACTGCAGAGTGGCTAATGAGTTACGTTTACGTCTTTTTTTTTGTAAAAATTGAACGCAAAAACGTCAAGCGAACGGTTTTTTAGAAACAACATTACAAAAAAAAAATCAAATTGTTTTCAAAACTAGAAAGGTAAATGATGATGCTAAATTTTTTTCGTGGTCTTCAGAAATAAACGTTTTATAGCAGTATGAATTTGGTCCGTTTTCGGCCCGTTTTCAAACTGTCATAAAAAGTTTATTTTGAAAGATATCATCACGAAGAAAAAAAAAACTTTTAGCATTATCACTATCTATTCTAGTTTCTAAAACACTTTGAATTCTTTCGTAATGTTTCTTCTGAAAAACGTTCGCTTGAAAAATATAAATTTTCTAAAAATCGTGGGTGTGTGTGGGGGGGGGGAGGGGAAGACACCTCCTATAGAATATAATAGCCACTACCAGTGGTTCGGAAAAACAAAAACAAAATAAATATCTATTCAGCCACCTTTAGGCGGTTTTAAAGTGCTTCTCGCCTCTCGAACTCTGATTATTCCATCTTTCAGGCTCGAAGTGAAGCGAAACTTGAAAGTGTTTTAGAAACTAGAAGGGTAGTTTAATCACTTGGGAAGTATTTTCATGTTTCTTATCTTTCAAAATAAACTTTTTATAGACAAAGTCACATAAAAAGTTTATTTTGAAAAATATCAAACATTCTATTACCCTTAAGTGAATGACCTACGCTTTTAGTTTCTGAAACACGTTCAAGTTTCGCTTCATTTTACACTTGAAAGAGAAAATAATCGAGAGTTCGAGAGGCATTTACACTTTAAAACCACCTGACAATGTATTTCTTATACAGTTTCTGTAATAAATTGTCCCTCTGCCATAGGCTAGCTTTGAACTGCTTGCAGAGTAATTATTCAAATTCAAATTACAAAAAAAAGACTTGACAGAGAAGCCCACGATATAATAATACCCTCCCTCTCCCTCGCCTCCTTCCAAATTTACCACAATGTTCTACAGCTTCATCGGATCCATCCGGACAATCGGATCGTCCGTCGCATAAGAATCTGTTAGCGATACATTCCTTAGTCCCGCACACGAAAAAACCACGGCTGCACGTTCCTTTTTCTAATAAAACACAATCAACACATATATTTTTGTTCCAGTAACTGAGCACTTGCTCAGTTTTTTTACATTATCTTTATGCATAAAGTACAGCAAATGCTCCAAATAGTGAGCAAATGCTTTAAATAGTGAGCACTTGCTGCAGATAGTGTGCACTTGCTGCAGATAGTGAGCACTTGCTCCAGATAGTGCGCACTTGCTCCAGATAGTGCGCACTTGCTCCAGATAGTGCGCACTTGCGCCAGATAGTGAGTACGTGCTCTCAAAAATGAAGCATGGTCACAAGAGAAGACGAAATTTTTATAAAACACCCGTTTCTAGCACACTTTAGGGGAAAGCAATTTCATGACCACCTAATTCGAACTTACTTGGCACGACGGCGATTGTAACATTCGAAACCAACGTTCCTTCCTTCTGATTGGATGCAGTACATAAATATATTCCCGAATCTCCTTCCTGAACTCCAGATATATAAAGAGTAAGCGCATTACGATGTTTTGTCACGTTTATTCGAGATAATCTTAAAGAAATGAAGGAAACAAAATCAATTAATAATGTCGATCAGTCGTCGATCGATCGCCAACATCGACTTTTTTTTTATTTACAGAGCTTCTTTCGACGTCGGTACGTTCCACTCCAGTTTATATAAAGTGGGATCTCTTTCGGACGTCGTCATTACTTGGCACGTTAAGTTAACAGCATCCTCAACTCTTGGTACTATTAAGCCGCTCGGAAATATCTTCAAAGTAGCATTCGGAGCTAATCGATATATATTAATAGATCAATACAATTAGTCAATGGGCAGTAGGAATAAAATGCGAGCATTTGCTCCTGAGCATGAGCACAAAGCAAAAGATAAAGGAAGGTATGAATAAAACTGAGTTGGGTGCTGGTTGCTCACGTTTTTGAAGCAAGTGCTGGACTTACTTGCTCAAACTAATACTCAGATTCCGTACTTCTACTATATTCATATGAAAATAGAGCAAATGCTTATTTCTTCAAAAGTTGCTCTGCTTTTTTGTTAAGTAACTACTCGTGGAGTGCTCAACATTATTAATACCACCCAATGCTACTGAGCATAGAGGTCACAGTACTAGAATTTGTTCTAGTAGCTGAGTATTTGCTCAGTTTTGCATTATATATCAGTATGCATACTGATAGAGCAAATACTCCACATAGTAAAATGTTCATAGAATATGAAGCCAGCATGTGGCTCTTTCATTATAAACGAGCATGAGCATTTCATTATTCACACAAAAATAAGCAAATGCTCATGCTCCAACTATTTCCATAGGAGCTATGATATTTTTTTTTACAAAACTGAGCAAATGCTCGTGCTCCAACCGTTTCCATAGGAGCTATATTTTTTACAAAACTGAGCAACTGCTCATGCTCCAACCATTTCCATAAGAAATATGATATTTTTTTAAAAAACTGAGCAACTGCTCATGCTCCAACCATTTCCATAAGAAATATATTTTTTTAAAAAACTCAGCAACTACACATGCTCCAGTCATTTCCATAGGAATAATGATATTTTTTACAAAACTGAGCAAATGCTCGTGCTCCAACCATTTCCATAGGAGCTATATTTTTTACAAAACTGAGCAACTGCTCATGTTCCAACCATTTCCATAAGAACTATGATATTTTTTTACAAAACTGAGCAACTCCTCATGCTCCAGTCATTTCCATAGGAATAATGATATTTTTTACATTTTGCTCATGCACAGGCGCAATTGCTCCTTGTCACTCTCATAAAAAGTTTATTTTGAAAGATATTATCATGAAGAAAAAAAACTTTTAGCATTGGCCCCAACTATTCTAGTTTCTAAAACACTGACTTTTTTCCGTAATGTTTCTCCTTACAAACGTTTGCTTGAAGAATATAAATTTTCTGAAAACCGAGGGTGAGAGGGGGAAGTTAAAGCAATTAGAAATCGGGACAAACAGAAGTTGGCTCCGCCCTTTTTATGACGAACGCAACTTCTAATTGGTTGGTTATGTAGTCTGACGTCACATGCTCCGCCCTTTTCAACGTCGAACCATTTAGAAGTTGCCGGTCGTCATAAAAAGGGCGGGGCCAACTTTCTGTTTGTCCCGATTTCTAATTACCTGTGGGGGAAGAGATCTCCTATAGAACATAATAATAGCTACGCAGGCGCGCCATCTGGGGCGGGGGGAGAGGACAAAAACAAAATATTTATAAAGTCACCTTAAAAATGATTACAAAGTTATGTCTTTTATTCAGAGAAATAGGAAATGATGGTGAAACAAACGGTTTTCATATGAATAATTATTAATTCTCATTTAAATATGCAAATTATTTTGATTCACTGAACCATTCATTGAAACTAACAAGAAATCCATAAATAATTTTCGAATTGCATAATAATTATAATAAAAACTCACTGAATTTAGAAAAGAAGAGAAACTTTGAAAGTTTTAAATAGAAACTAGAAGATTAGCGCAAAACACTAGAGCTCAGATTTGTATGCAATATCAAGTCAAACGTTTCTCAATCTGTGGCCCAAGAGCCAATTGTGTAGTAACAATCCCATTTAAGAACCAACCAAACAATTATGATTTTTCAATTAAAAAAACACCTGGTTAGAGGCTAGAACTCTAGTTGACAACTGACATCTAGCCTCTAACAACCTTTTATTGATTAGGAAAGGTTTTAATTGCCGTTGCTTTAATGGAAATGATTAGTTCACAATTGGCTCTTGGGCCACAGATTGAGAAAGATTTGCTTGATATGGCATAAAAATCCGAGCTTTTAGTAATCACTTAAAGGTATTTTCATGTTAATGTTTTTCAAAATAAGCTTTTTTGACCCAACTTTAAGCAACTTTTGTCAATATTTTTTCTAGAAAATGTTTCATTTTGAAAGATATGAACATAAAAATACCTTACTTTCTAGTTTCTAAAACACTTTCTAGTTTCTAAAACACTTTCTAGTTTCCAAAACACTTTCTAGTTTCCAAAACACTTTCCAGTTTCCAAAACACTTTCCAGTTTCCGAAACACTTTCTAAAATCGTCGACAATCAGACATAGGATTGTTATATCGACTTATATGGAGCCCAGCCGAGGACATAGGCAGTTAAAAATCGGTCAGAACTTCAGTTGGCTCCGCCCTTGTTATGACGGACGACTGGCAACTTCTAATTGGCTGGTTATGTAGATTGACGTTGAAAAGGGCGGAGCATGCGACGTCAGACTACATAACCAACCAATTAGAAGTTGCCGGTCGTCATAACAAGGGCGGAGCCAACTGAAGTTCTCCCCGGCCTATGTCCTCTGCAGGGCTCCATATAACACATCATATGTCTGATTGTCGTCTGCTCAAAACAAAAAGATGGAGGTGTACCTAGGCTCACAGGCAGTTAGAAATCGGGGAGAACTTCAGTTGGCCCCGCCCTTGTTATGACGACCGGCAACTTCTAATTGGTTGGTTATGTAGTCTGACGTCACATGCTCCACCCTTTTCAACGTGGAACCACACAACAAATCAATTACAAGTTGCCGGTCGTCATGAAAAGGGCGGAGCCAACTGAAGTTCTTCCCGATTTCTAACTGCCTATCCTAGGCTCTTATGACGCGAAAGAGAGCGCGACAAAAGTTGTCACTTGACCACCTTTGTCCTTCATTTCTTATCAAAAAATGTTGTCTAATCTGCTGCTGGACATTCCTTTTATATTCAGACTACATATGTTTATAAATGCTTTTTAATTACAGGTGAATGTAGAGCGGAGGAGGAGGAGGAGGACCGGGCCGGGGGGGGGGGGGGGGGGGTAAGGTTATTCTTTTGTTTCTATTGTAAAGAAAAATTAAGGTAGTAGAACAGGATCAATTGTTACACACAAGTGCGCCCATGGCCTCATTTCGCGTCTCTTTTAATTTCATTTTAATTTTGTTAAAAAAAAAATCTCTCTCTTGTTTGTTTCTTTGACACAAGACGATGATTTCAGGTGAGCCATAAATTAATAATTAATTAGTAGAACAACAAAAATTATTCATGAATGAGAAAGTTCAGTTTCAAACTTTTTTCTTCTTTGTGTCCCGTTTTCTTCTTCTTCTTCTTCGCTTTCGAGACTACTGAATAAGACAGGCATACAGGCAATTAGAAAACGGGATGAACAGAAGTTGGCTCCGCCCTTTTTATGACGAACGGCAACTTCCAATTGGTTTGTTGTGTGGTTCCACATTGAAAAGGACGGAGCATGTGACGTCAGACTACATAACCAACCAATTAGAAGTTGCGTTCGTCATAAAAAAGGGCGGAGCCAACTGAAGTTCGTCCCGTTTTCTTCTTCGCTTTTGAGACTATGTATACTGAATAAGACAGGCATACAGGCAATTAGAAAACGGGAAGAACAGAAGTTGGCTCCGCCCCTTTTATGACGACTGGCAACTTCCAATTGGTTTGTTGTGTGGTTCCACGTTGAAAAGGGGCGGAGCATGTTACTTCAGACTACATAACCAACCAATTAGAAGTTGCGTTCGTCATAAAAAAGGGCGGAGCCAACTGAAGTTCGTCCCGATTTCTAATTGCCTGTATATGCATATTGGGAACCGCGGTTCGTGAAGATCCACGAACTGATCAGAACCGGTTTTTTAAAAAAAAAAAATCGTTAACCATGAAAAAAAAAAATTCTAGCATAATCTTTTACCAGTCTAGTTTTTAAAACAGTTTGAATTTTTTGTTTTTTTTTTCTTTCTCAAAAATGTTTGCGTCCAAATTTTACAAAAAAAAGGGTCTATGAGGGCAGTGGCGCCATCTGGCGAGAAAAAAAGCAAACTAAACATCTATAAATCTTTAAGTTTTGCTCTTCTGAAAGGAGAAAGAAATGAAGCTGTTGATAAACCATATCTTAATAAGAGATTTACAATGAAAAACTTGACCATGGGCTACTTTCTTAAGCTAAACTTGCGCACCATTTGACGTAACATGCAACATAAGGAATGATTTCAAAGAGATTTCCTAATTTTCATTGCCAATTCACCACCATAATATGTTGCATAGAAATAAAAAGTTTATGGACCAATTGCTTAATTTTTGCTGGTTTTCTTTTCTTCACTCTTTCTTTCTCTCTCTCCCTTTTTCTTTATTTCTCTCTCTCTCTCTCCCTTTTTCTTTATTTCTCTCTCTCTCTCTCTCTCTCCCTTTATTTCTCTCTCTCTCTCTCTCCCTTTTTCTTTATTTCTCTCTCTCTCTCTCTCTCCCTTTATTTCTCTCTCTCTCTCTCTCTCCCTTTTTCTTTATTTCTCTCTCTCTCTCTCTCCCTTTATTTCTCTCTCTCTCTCCCTTTTTCTTTATTTCTCTCTCTCTCTCCCTTTTTCTTTATTTCTCACTCTCTCTCTCCCTTTTTCTTTATTTCTCTCTCTCTCTCCCTTTTTCTTTATTTCTCTCTCTCTCTCCCTTTTTCTTTATTTCTCTCTCTCTCTCTCTCCCTTTTTCATTATTTCTCTCTCTCTCTCTCTCTCCCTTTTTCATTATTTCTCTCTCTCTCTCTCTCTCTCCCTTTTTCTTTATTTCTCTCTCTCTCCCTCCCTTTTTTTATTTCTCTCTCTCTCCCTTTTTCTTTATTTCTCTCTCTCTCTCCCTTTTTCTTTATTTCTCTCTCTCTCTCCCTTTTTCTTTATTTCTCTCTCTCTCTCCCTTTTTCTTTATTTCTCTCTCTCTCTCCCTTTTTCTTTATTTCTCTCTCTCTCTCCCTTTTTCTTTATTTCTCTCTCTCTCCCTTTTTCTTTATTTCTCTCTCTCTCCCTTTTTCTTTATTTCTCTCTCTCTCTCTCCCTTTTTCTTTATTTCTCTCTCTCTCTCTCCCTTTTTCTTTCTTTCTCCCTTTTTCTTTCACTGTTTCTCTCACTATTCTCTTTCTATCTATCTCCCTTTTTCTTTCTTTCTCCCTTTTTCTTTCACTGTTTCTCTCACTATTCTCTTTCTATCTATCTCCCTTTTTCTTTCACTATTTCTCTCTCACTTTTTCTCTCCATTTCTCTCTCTGTCTCTCCTTTTCTGTCTTTCTCTCTCTCGCTCTCTTCCTTTTTCTCTATCTCCCTTTTTCTTTCTCTCCATTTCTGTTTTTCTTTCACTCCATTTCTCTCTCTCACACTATCTTTCCCATTCTCTCTCTCTCTCTCTGTCTATCTTAACGTTGTAAACAACTTGTTTTTCGTAATTGTAACCTGAATTTCTGTCTGAATCTCTCAAAAGGTAATTTAAACTATTAAATTGCATAATAGTTTTTAAATTACTTCCCCTCCCTCCTTTCTTCCATCATTCATTTTTTTTGTGAAATTATACAGTTAAACCTGGATAAAACGGAATACTGTGGTTCCAATTTTGTTTCCGTTCTAGCAGTTTTCCGCTTTATAGAGGTGACGTAAAAACTGAACTTCATAGGGAACACGTCCTCAGACTTTTTTTCCGTTTAGCCTGGTTTTCCGTTTTATTCAGGTTTTATTGTATAATAATTTGGGTCATATGTTAAGTAAATATAAAATTTGCATAAAGTAAGAATTTTTTAAAACGGTTTTTTAAACTGCAATTTAAAATTGAAAATGAGTAATTGACCAATTATGTATGAATTGACCTAATCGCGTTCACACGTGTCGAACAGACTTAAGGTGGTATTATAAATACTTATTTTGTTTTGTCCTACTAGATGGCGCCACTCATCATTTCCTGTACCTTATCCCGCGAGCAGCAGGGTCGGCCTTCCTGGTTCTAACTCTCCACTCGTTCCGATTTTGCACCAAGCCCCCAGTGACCCCACATGCCACCATATCCCGTTTTACTACCACATCCCAGGTTTGCTTGGGTCTTCCTCTACCCCGTTTTATTCCCAGGTCTAAGTTCATTGCCTGTCTCAGCAGCCCATCTTCTCCACTCCTGAGGACATGCCCAAACCACCGCAGCCTATTTTCCTGCATCTTTTCTACTATATTTGTTACCCCTACACTACCCCTAATAAAATCATTTCTGATCCTATCCCTTCTGGTCACCCCACTCATAAACCTTAGCATTCTCATCTCAGCTACCTGCATTCTATCCTCATGCACCTTCTTGATTGCCCAACATTCTGACCCATACAACATAGCTGGTCTGACTACTGTTCTATAAAACTTTCCCTTCAATTTTATAGGTAACTTCCTGTCACATAAAACCCCACTAGCCTGCCTCCACCTATGCCAACCTGCTTTTATCCGGTTTGTGATGTCTAAGTCTAAGCTCCCATCATCTTGCAGCACAGATCCTAAATATTTGAAGTCATGCACCTGCTGCATTAAACTGTCCCCAAGTCTAATCCCCTCATTCAACTGTTCTTTCCCATCCCACTGAAATTTCATGTACTCCGTTTTTGCCCTACTTATTTTCAACCCCTTTGATTCCAAGGCATTCCTAGTCTCCTCTAACCTTATCTCGAGTTCCAATTTGGATTCCCCAACTAAGACTATGTCATCTGCAAACAGCATACACCAGGGGACCTCCTGCCTCACCCCTGCCAGTAACTCATCCAGGACCAAAATAAATAGATATGGACTAAGTGCTGAGCCCTGGTGCACACCAATCCTAACACGAAAACTGTCAGAGAACCCCCAGGCAGTCTTAACGCTTGTCCGTGCATCCCTATACATGTCCCTCACCATATCTATATAACTCTCACCCACCCCCTTCTTCTGTAAGACCTCCCACAATAAGTTCCGTGGTACTCTGTCATAGGCTTTCTCTAGATCTATAAATACCATGTGTAACTCTTTCTTGGCAGCCCGAAACTTCTCAATAACTTGCCTTACGGCAAAAATAGGGTGCATTGTGGATTTTCCTGGCATAAACCCAAACTGACTTCCCCCAATTGCAGTTTTACCCCGTAGTCGAGCTTCAATTACTCTCTCCCAAAGCTTCATCGTATGACTCATCAATTTAATACCTCTATAGTTCCCACATTCCTGAACATCACCCTTCCCTTTGAAAATAGGCACTAACCAGCTGTCCCGCCATGCACCTGGCATTCTATCCCCCATAGCCAATCTATTGAATAACTTTGTGAGCCAGGAAATGGCAACATTCCCCAAGACCTTCCACACCTCTACTGGTATCCCATCTGGCCCTAAAGCCTTCCCTAGCTTCATTTTTCGCAATGCCTGAACAATTTCCTCAGCCCTAACCTGCTCCACTTCTTCTCTATGATTATTTCTTCCAGTGAAAGGCTCCTGCTCTACCCCCTCATTCATAAGCTTACTAAAATATTCCCCCCACCTGTTCCGTACTGGCTCCCTACCCCACAATACTTTGCCCCCATTATCCTTAACACTCACCACCTTTTCAATATCTCTGCCTTTATTCTCCTGAGCCCTAGCTATTCTATATACTGCCATTTCTCCTGCTCTGGTACCTAACTTGGCATACATGTCCGCATATTTCTTATGCTTTGCTAAGGCTACCTGCTGTTTGGCCTCTATCTTGGCACGCTTGTATTCTATCTGGGCCTCCCTGCTTCCATCGTGCCACCAAGTCTTGAAAGCATCTTTCTTCCTTTTAACTGCCCTCTGTACCTCCTCATCCCACCACCAAGTTTCTCTGTCTAATCGAGACCCCCCTACTCGTACTGTCCCTAGTACCTCGTTTCCACAATCACGGATCTGTTGTGCTACCCTTGTCCACAGCTCTCCTGCAGTGCCATCTAAATCCCATGCTATCTTACCTGCCATTTTCTTAAACTCTTCCGCCTTGTCTGGTAATGCCCACCACCTAATTGCTGTCTCTCCTCTATGTCTGACCACCTGTTTTGCACCCCTAGGTTTTAGGTCTAACACTACTAGCCTATGTTGTCCCGCTAAGTTTTCACTCGGTATCACTTTACAATCCTTGCACTCGTTTCTATCCTCACTCCGAATCATGAAGAGATCAATCTGGGATTCTCCTGCCCTGCTCTTAAAAGTAATCAAATGTTCCTCTCGCTTCTGGAATAGTGTGTTTGCTAAAATTAACTTATGTGCCACTGCTGCCTCCAGGATACTCTCCCCTGCTTTATTTCGCTCTCCATAGCCCCACCCACCATGTACCTCTTCATACCCTTCCCTACCTCTACCTACATGTCCGTTAAAGTCCCCACCAATTATGACCCGTTCCTTCCTACTCAGGCCCAACATTAGGTCATCAAACTGTTCCCAGAATGCTAGCTTCCTGGCTGTATCTAATCCAACCTGGGGGCCATATGCACTAACTACATTTATAACAATGCCACCCCAAACTACCTTTACTACTAACAGCCTACTATTTATCCGCCTAACCTCAACCACACTATGTCTGAGTTCCTGATCTAGGACAATCCCCACTCCATTTCTACCCTCCTCACTACTTGCATAAATTAATTTATACCCATCCCCAATGTCCCTGGATTTATCCCCTTTCCATCTTGTCTCCTGCAGACATGCAACATTTACCCTCCTAGCCTTTAGAACACTAGATAACTCCCTAGTCTTCCCTGTCAAACTCCCTATATTCCAGGTGCCAAACCTAAGTTTAGTACCTCCACTTCTACCACTACTTCCAAGACCTCCTTGTTGTTGATGCTGGACTCGCTTCTTTAGCCCCACCCGTCCACTGTGGGGTAGCCCTTGCCAATTTGTCACAGCCACCGGGCGTTGCAGCTGCGCGTCGCTTATGGCGGGGGACGCCCTAGCCATATTCGGAATACTATTTCGAACCAACATCATATGTTTTGGCAAATCTTTACAACCGGCTGCCAACCTGACGTCGACCCTCCACTTTTGCACCCGGGCTGGGGGACCGGCAATGGCGTGGTTTGGTTTTGGTCTGCCCTGAGTATTTTATGCCCTCAGTACCCTCCATATCTGGCGGGCATTCCCCTATCCGCCACCTGGGGAGGCACCCGATAGGGGACCAACTACCGCCACTACAGGGGCTATTATGTTCTATTGGACGTCTCTTTCCTCCTCCTCGACCAGCGGTTTTGAGAAAATTTATGTTTTTCAAGCGAACGTTTTTCAGAAGAAACTTTGCGAAAAAAATTCAAAGTGTTTTAGAAACTAGAATAAAAGTTTTTTTCAATGGCGATATCTTTCAAAATAAACTTTTCATGAAAGTTCCAAAAAGGCCCAAAATAGTTTTTCACAAAATTTCAATGAAAAAACCCCCAAACGGGTCATTTTGAAACTGCTTTAAAATGTTTCATTTTTAAGATATTTCCATTTAAAAAACGTTTAGCAAAATCTTTTACCATTCTAGTTTTTTAAAACAAATTGAATTTATTTCATAGTGTTGTTTCTAAAACACGTTCGTTTGACGTTTTTGCGTCCACATTTTACAACAAAAAAAAACGTCTATGGAGCTCTTAGCAATAGCTCCTGCAGTGGCGCCATCTGGAGGGGACAAAGGCGAAATGAATTTCTATAAAGCCACCATAAGTGTCAAACTCTGTAATAAATAAGGGCCAAATTCAACAATAAAATATGTCTTGAACCCTCTAAAGAGAGGGTCAAACCCGTGGCACACACCACAACTGAAGTGTCATTTGACAGAAAAATAGCCTCAAATACAGTACATTTAGGCTTAGGTAATTCGTTCGAATTTTTCTTTTAAAGATGGTTTATGAACAGCTTATTATCGAACTCTTGATTATTCTGTCTTTCAGAAGAACAAAATTAAGGAGAAAAGCTACCCTTCTAGCCTCTAGCACAGTTTCAATGTTACCCTTCTAGTTTCTAGCAAACCTTCAAGGCTATTCTTCTAGTTTCTAGCACACTTTCATTGCTACCCTTCTAGTTTCTAGCACACTTTCATTGCTACCCTTCTAGTTTCTAGCACACTTTCATTGCTACCCTTCTAGTTTCTAGCACACTTTCATTGCTACCCTTCTAGTTTCTAGCACACTTTCAATATTACCCTTCCAGTTTCTAGCACACTTTCAATATTACCCTTCCAGTTTCTAGCACACTTTCAATATTACCCTTCCAGTTTCTAGCACACTTTCAATATTACCCTTCCAGTTTCTAGCACACTTTCAATGCTACCCTTCTAGTTTCTAGCACACTTTCATTGCTACCCTTCTAGTTTCTAACACACTTTCTCTTCATTTTGCACCAGAATTTTTTGGAAATACTTATGATTTGGAGCCACTTAGCCTCTATGCAGGCGATTGTTTCAACTTTTTAGATAAATCATTTCGAAACCATCGACACAACCTACATTTATATAAGAGCTTCGCAACCTCAGCTTAGAGGCTAGCTGCTCCTAATCGAAAACAATAGCCCTCCGACTGAAGAGGGGTCAAAGTTGAAGTATATAGGCAACTGTAGCCAGCACTAGCTTTTCGTTTGCTCCGTCCTTTTATGAACGTCATCAATTTCTAATTGGTTTGTAATTTGGTCTGATGTCACATGCCCCGCCCTTATCAATTTCTAATTGGTTGATATTTGGTCTGACGCTCTCATAAAAAGACGGAGCAAACGAAAAGCTAGCGCTGGCTACACTTGCCTTTAGGTGGAAGTTCACAAGAGACAAGTTTTCACAGTCAATTAGAAATCGGGACGAACAGAAGTTGTCTCCGCCCTTTTTATGACGAACGCAACTTCTAATTGGTTGGTTATGTAGTCTGGCGTCCCATGCTCCGCCCTTTTCGACGTCGAACCACACAACAAACCAATTAGAAGTTGCCAGTCGTGATAAAAAGGGCGGAGCCAACGTCTGTTTGTCCCGATATCTAATTGCCTGTCAAGTTTTCTACTTGAATTTAGACCTTACTACAAAGTGCCGAATTCTGACGAAGAATCTCTTTACGGAATACGTAAGCGATCCGTAAAGAGTAACGTCAGAACACACGTGCCAGACAAGCGCAACACAACTGTCAAAACAGCCGAGTTCGCGTGCTCCTCGAGCAGCTCTTTTTTTTCAGTCACGTGTCAAGACGCCAATATCAGTGACGTCACGTGTTGCGTACGCGCGCGCGCACACACGCTCTCGCGTTCGCTCCTCTGCGGATACGTTTGCGGATTCGTCCCTTTTTGGAAATGAACGAGAAATTAACGTTATAATTACCTGCTAATACGTAACGTTGAGCATCGAAACACAGTGATATAAACGTCAATAGAATTAATAATGAACCGAACATCATCTCCAATAAATACACATTGCAATAATAAAAACAGAACTACATTCGGATTTTTAAGCAAAAAGCAAAAAAAGACTCTCTCTGCGAACTGATACTAATGAAAACTACATTCAAAATAAATTTCTAAATACGATTGCTACAGAAAATGCGAAAGAGAAAAATAAATAATATAATCAATAATAATAATCGATGCCAAGGACAAGACACGAAACGAAAAAACCAGATCCATAGAATAATAATGATAATTACGTTGTTCGTTAACGCCAACAGATGGCAGCACTAAATAAAGTGACCGCCAAGATAAAGGGACAGACAGTTCAGCCCAGCACTAAAATTTTGTTTGTCTCGCCCTTTTATCAGTGCAATCAATTACTAATTGGTTTATTACTTGGTCTGATGTCATAAATGGGCGGGGTAAACGAAATTTTAGTGCTGGGCAGAACTGCCTTTGGAAAAGGGGGGCTGACATTGAAGAAAATCATGTAAGAGATTCACCGAGATTCACAACAGATCGTGTATTAGCAAAAGTCATTTTACTTTTTATCTGCGTTGTGCTGGCTATCCAAAATAGAATTGAAATTTGACAATACAGTAAAACGGGAATAAAAAGTAAAATATCTTGCGATATCATACGAGATGTAATCTTAATGTCTGCCCCTTGGTGAAGATACATGTAATGTATAAGGCAAATCAAATAAGAGCCATTTGGGTAAGATACATACATATTAAAACAACGAAGAGCAAGGGAGCCGAGATTCAAGATTCACCAAGATTCACCAAGATTCACCAGATTCACAACAGATCGTGTACTATGGAGAGTCATTTAACGTGGATAACGTTGTACTGAATATCCAGAATAGAATTGAAATTTGCCAATTCAGTAAAACGCACATAAAAAGTAAAATGTCTTGGAATACCGTACAAGATTCACCCCAAATGTTTCCCCCTTGGCCAAGATACATAAATACATGTAATGGTAAATCAACTAAGAGGAAGGGGGCCGACATTGAAGGTAATCATGTACGAGATTCACAAAAATTCACCTAGATTCACAGCAGATCGTGTATTATGGAAAGTCATTTTACTTTTTATCTGCGTTTTACTGGCTATCCAAATTAGAATTGCAATTTGACAATACAGTAAAAAGCGAATAAATAGTAAAATGTCTTGCAACACTGTACGAGATTCACCCCCAATGTCCGCACCCTTGCCCAAGATGAGCTCTTACTATGAAGGCTTTTCGCGCCAAAACTGAGTGTGGCCAATAGAGAGCGCAAACCTTGGGGGCGGACATTGGAGGGTGAATCTCATACGGCATGGCAAGCTATTTTTGGTTTTCATCCTCGTTTTGTTAGATTTTGAGATTTTAATTCTACTCTGGAAATCCAGTAAAACGCGAATAAAATAGTATAATGGCTTTCCATGCATACGATCCGCTGTGAATCTTTGTGAATCTCGTACATGATTTTTTCAATGTCGCCTCCCTTGAATTGTCTTCTTTCAAGTTCCGCATCCGCCACCTGGAAGTTGGCGGCCGGTTTCAGAGTTTTTCTGGCGAATAAAATCGCGAAATCTCATTAAAAAAGAGGTTAAATCGAACTTCTTATCGAAACAGTTATGGAATTAGCAACGTCTTCGTTACGAAACATAGTTCCCAGCCAAGAATATCTTCTTCAAAGTAGCATTTTAGACGTTTCTTGTGAGGTTCTTTTGCATCGACTTCGCGGTCTTTGTGACAATTGCGACACCGGAACAGAAACATTTCACGATCATGAAATGATATTTCAGATAAGTAAGTTAATCAGCTGTTCAGGTACAGTGGGTCGAAAGGTGCAAACAAACATTTTGCAATGCTTGGGTTTCATGTATAAACAGGGTCCAGGCTGCTCGGGCTCCGTCTCGTGTTGTCTTGTCGGGTTCAGACTCGTGCTCTTCTTGGCAACTTGAGTGTTGAAAGTTCAGTTCAGTTACTCGAGAGGCTTTTGACTCGTGCAGATCTGATGAGCGAAGATGGCGAAGTTTTGATTACCATCATCGTGCTCTCGTTGTACACGAATACGAGGGTCAGTCGAAAACACGGAAACTGACGGAAACGCGCGGAAAAGTAAATATTAGGCTACTATAAGCGTTACAAGGCACGGAAAATACGTGTAGACACATGGGAAAGCACGGAAAACATTTACAAACACACGGAAAAGTGCGGTAAACATTTACAAACACACGGAAAAGTGCGGAAAACATTTACAAACACACGGAAAAGCGCGGAAAACACTTACAAACACACGGAAAAGCGCGGAAAACACTAACAAACACACGGAAAAGTGGGGAAAACATTAACAAACATACGGAAAAGCGCGGAAGACATTTATGAACACACGGAAAAGTGGGGAAATCACTTACAAACACACGGAAAAGCGCGGAAAACACATATAAACACACGGTAAAATTTTTGTGTTTGTGTGTTCCGCGCTTTTCCGTGTGTTTGTGTTTTCCGCGCGTTTGTATGGGTTTTCTGCGCGTTTGTAAGCGTTTTCCGCGCTTTTCCGTGTGTTTGTAAGTGTTTTCTGTGTGTTTGTGTTTTCCGCGTGTTTGTAAGTGTTTTCTGTGCTTTCTCATGCTAATATTGATTTTTCCGCGCGTTTCCATAAGTTTCCGTGTTTTAGTCTGACCCTCAATACAGTGAGTCAAGTAAACTGCGCTCGTCTCCGTCCAATGACTTGCAATTCTTGACGAGCCACCTCACCGAGTTCGAGCATGAGTTGTCTTGATCCACTTTAAAGCTAACTTTAGTCAAGCCTTGTTTTTTTATTTGTTTGTTGTTAATTTATTTCCACAGGAGGTGGCACTGGTGTCACTCCAGTTACACCAGTTGTTTTTCGAGCAAGGCGAGCTTTGGATCATTCCGATCATCCTTGGTAATTGTATTTAACGGACATTCTAATCTCCGAAAGCAGTTTTCGATACTTTGATAGTTGATTATTTTTTTCTTCGTAGGCATCTTCGGTATGTTGGACAACCGGAAGTTGGAGACAAGAATCGACCTACGCTCGTTCGAAGTTACATCGACGCTTGTACCTCGAGTAATCTCATTCCTTTCTTAACGGAACTCGGATTTCGGTTTGTTGCCGTCGTTCATTTTGGCTTCATTCACAACCATTTAAATTATAGTTATTTTATAACTAAATTTACAAATTAACTATTAATGTTTATTACGAAATAAGGAAAGTTTTAAGTGGGTTTCTGTTTGTTACGAGTTCTCAAAGCAAATTTTAAGAAAAGCTTTTAAGTGTTTTAAAAATTTGAAGAGTAACTACTACGGGCGAACCGATTGTATCGTCGCAGACAGAGAAGGTTTTTAATATATCGCAATCGGCATTTCTTAATGCCGATTGTGCCTATACTTTTATTGGTGTTAAGCCTCGTTTTCACGATGATAGTTCTATCGTGAGAGTAGCTGTCATGAAAGTTGTGATAGTTCACTCTCACGATAGCAACTGTCTACACGTCTTGAAGTAACGTGATAGTTCTGTCACATGACAGCGTGACGTCTACTTCATAGATAACATTGAGTCAACAACAGTGTTGCCTCTCTCTCTCCCTCCAGAAGCCAAATTTCCCTACAAAGTGGATATTTCCCTACAAGCGGTCACACAACTATTATAGCCCTGACACACTGCACCACATTCTCTACGATTGTACTCTGCCAAGGAGGGTGCAGGCCAGGGGGCGGCTGGCATACACAATGACGAGAAGTGGACACCAGTGGCCGCTGCAGACAGATGGAATGATGAATGATGGGAGGCGGCAGGCCGAGCTCCGCTGGTTTGCAGAGGCAGCAGTTTTTGAATATGAGGAGGAAGACTAAGCCTAGTGTCTATTCGTTTACTTCCAGGTGCGCTTCACTCGCGCTATTCGTTTCACTTCCAGGTGCGCTTCACTCACGCTATTCGTTCCACTTCCAGGTGTGCTTCACTCGCGCTATTCGTTCCACTTCCAGATGCGCTTCACTCGCGCTATTCGTTCCTTTTCCAGATGCGCTTCACTCGTGCTATTCGTTTTACTTCCAGATGCGCTTTCTTTCTGATTTCAGGTGCTAATATAAGCTAGGTGGCACAGGCCTAAAACCTTATGGCGGGTGGGCCTTTAATCCTATTACAGTACTATCAACTATCTAGTCAAACGAGATAGTGTGATAGTGCTTTTGCGACAGTGTGGTTTTCACGATGATAGTTCTCGCGATAGTTGCTGCTCTCATGACAGCAACTATCGTGACAACTATCATCGTGAAAACGGGGCTTTAGACATCTCGGACATCACTGTCATAACAGAACTATCACGTTACTTCAAGACATGTAGACAGTTCCTATCGTGAGGGTGAACTATCGCAACTTTCATGACAGCTACTCTCACGAAAGAACTATCAACATGAAAACGAGACTAAAGAAATATCATAATATGATCTGAAGAGCGTAGATACATATCCATCTTGTTGTTTTGAGCAGACGACAATGAGACAAGTGAGTGTTACTGTAGAGTTTTACTAAAATTTCAAGAATAAGTCTCGCAATCCTTCGATGAAGATACATTAAAGTGCAAAAATGCAACAGAAAGTATTGTTCATTAAGCGGGTCGCTGTAAAGAAATTTTGAATTTTGATATTATGTACCGCGGTTTTGAGAAAATTTATATTTTTCAAGCGAGCGGTTTTCTGAAGAAACGTTACGAAAACAAAATTCAAAGTGTTTTAGAAACTAGAATAGTCGGCGATAATGCTAAAAGTTTTTTCTTGCTGATATCTTTCAAAATAAACTTTTTATGACCTTTTAAAAAATAGGCGAAAATAGTTTTTCAATGAAATATCAATGAAAAAAACCCCTCAAAACAGGTCATTTTCAAACTGAGCCATAAAATGTTTATTTTTTTTAAAAAATATAGCCGTGAAAATCTTTCAACGGTTTCGGGTGTTTTTCTATTTTTAAATAGGCCTAAGGTTTAAAATTGTACGTTTTTTTAACTCCATGTTAAATCCCGTAGGAACAAAAACCCTCACAGACAAACGTTTGAATTTATTTAGGAAAGGACCTTCTATTTTTTACATAAGGTTCAAAATCGTGCATTTTTTTCTTCATTTCCTGTTAAAATCCCATAGAACCGAAAAACCGTTCATCAAGTGTTTGAAGAACTCTCGTTAAAAACGATTTAGAGCAATAATAAAAAAATGAAAACATGCTTTAATGTATTTGTTTCATGCTGATTGCTTTTTATAAGCTTAACACGTGCAACTATTTTTCTATTAATTTTTATGTGACTTCATACTGCTGGACAAAAACTGTTCAAAACCCTGTTTAAAGGTGCGTATTCAGCTGAGCACGAACGGGAACAAGGCAAGGTGAGGCTGAACGATCATACATATGTGGACGTGTCATCGAGGCGCGGCAAACTGCATTCGGTTGTTCGACGCACGGTCCGAGGCAATTCGAATGCCATCCGATCCAAGTCGGCACTTCAAAGAAAAATTTGGTTAGTTGTGGACGGCATTTGTGCGTTTCTACTGCCTCGCCTCTCGTCTGTTCAGTCAAGTTTACGGCACTGTATTGTTTGCACAAAAATAATCCGCAATGAGGCTGGTTCGGAGCTTCGTTCGTTGCCTCGGAAAGACTTCGTTCGCAACCAAAAAAAAAAACCAACCAAGGCAACCAAACGAGGCATTCGTTCAGCCTCGCATGGCTTCGTTCCTCGCTTCCCCTCAAATGAATATGCAATTACACGCCTTTATACAAAAAAAGCGATCACAGTGCCTACAATCCGAGAAGTTTTGAGTTAAACATTTATCTAGGCTCTTAACAAAGTATCACTCCTAAACATACTGTAACAATGTAGAGCTCTTGTTACGGGGCTCAGGTTGTAGACTTTCTTGACTAGAGCGGATACCGCGTTTCGTTAAGAGAGTTTGTGTTATACTACCTGAGTCCAATAGGTGCCGGGGTCGTTCTCCAAGATATTCCGTTGAATCGTCGATGCTGGAAAAGAATAGTTGATACAAGCGAGACGGATGCAGATTGACGATATGCTTATTTTATTACACTCAATTGTCGACATGTAATAGAACAGAGGAGAGTTGTTACTGTGGCGTGCTTTCGCCACTGGACCATTGAATGAGTTATAACTTCATGTTTTCGATATCAGAGAATGGACCCCGAATCTATCGAAACATGGTCTTTTATACCTAGGGCCTGTGTACACCTTCTCAGGTGTGCCCATGCCCTAGGGACCATACATCGACGGGTATCCATCCGCCGATACCGGAACCAGGATGTGTCTTGCAGCTTTGGGGTCTCCAAAAAGGAGGTAAGGGACGGAAATACGTCCCTCACATCCCCAGAGACCCCCAAGCTAAGGGTGGGACGGAAAGATGAAGTACAAAGTGTTAAAAAAACACTTGCGGCCCATAGTGGATTTTTTTATGGTAATATGGCCCTCGTCTGCAGCCGAGTTGTAGTACCGTAAAGACATACATACATTTTTTTATATAAATTAAGCTTGCTCGGTCTGTCTGTCTGTGCATAACACAAAATTTGCTTAGCAGGAAAAAAATATTCCCGTACCTTCCATTTTCTGTTAAACATTTTCCACTGTAGATATTAAAATTCTTTATTTTAATTCTTTAGATTTGCGTTAAAAAATGCATTTATCTCGATTTGCTTTACGAAAATGATTTTATCCTCTTAAGGACCATTTTTATTTTGTTGGTATTTTCAGTTTGGATCACGAGTTTGTTTTGAAGGGTTACATGTTTCGCAAGGGGAGAATGAAGATTACAGTCTCAAAAGTGTTTGTGGTAAGTTTTGGAGTAAGTTTCAAAACCTTTCTTGTATTCGTAATTGGTTTAGACGAGATGATTCCTGTTTTTTGTTTTTTTTAAACTTAAGAATGCAAGTAGGTAATTTTATTTTGTGCGTGTAGCGTTAGATGGCGCCACTGTCCCTCCCATAGAAATGTACTGACACAAACTTTTAATTGATTTGCTTTTTTCTGCACGTGCTCTCTCTCTCTCTTTGCTTATATATTTTCAGTGAGTTTGTCACACTGCTAATAGGTTGTTTTGGACGCTTTTATAGCTAAAAGGTATTCGATTTCAACTAATCGGTGAGTGTAGTTTGCCACCTATGGAGGTTGGCGCCATCTACCATGCATTCACACAAGTGTTTTTTTTATGGAGCCCTCTTAAATCTTGAAATATTGTCGTCTATGTTCGTCTTGTGTGATTTTTCTTTTCATTTTGCATGTTAATTACAGATGTTGCAGCCGGGAAACACTTCGAACCTTGAAGCGTTATCTGACTCGTATTTGGTTGAACTGAGCGTTGTGGCGCCATCTGGGCAGGTTTGTCAGTTTCATTTTTATGGGAAAAAATAATAGCAATTGAAGGATAATTCGAGGAGTACAGTTAATTATCTATGGCCAAAATCTTCTATGCAAAAAAAAAAATGGACTAAAACTGGGACTCCGCTAAGAGCGCTAGCATCGTTTTTCTAATGAGCACATAGACCTGATGTTATAGAAAAAATGTTAATTTTTAAAATACACAGTCGTGGCGGCAATATGTTTATTTTTCATATTTTAAGTTGTCCAATTTTTATGGTTCAAAGTGCAATGTGCACCTTAAGTATATGCTGATCTAGTGATAGAATGACAAAAAATTGGTAAGTGTGGTTCTATTTTTAAAAAAAATATTTCAAAATCGCGAATTTATAACTTATGTTAAATTCCATTGAGTACGCGCTCGTAAGAAGAAAAAAACATCCATTAAAATGCTTGTACAAAACACCTAAAAATAATTTTTAAAAAACCAGAAAAAAATCATCACGTGCGCCAATGTGTTGGCTTCACCGTGGTTTGTGTTTTTAAAAATTATTTTAGATATTTTTACAAGCATTTTAATTGATGTTTTTTTCTTACGAGCGCGTACTCAATGGAGTTTAACATAAGAGTTAGAAATTCGCGATTTTGAAATCCTTTTTAAAAATAGAACCGCACTTACCAATTTTTTGTCATTCTATCACTAGATCAGCATATACTTAAGGTGCACATTGCACTTTGAACCATAAAAATTGGACAACTTAAAATACGAAAAATTAACATATTGCCGTGACGACTGTATATTTTAAAAATTAACATTTTTCTTTAACATTGGGTCTATGGGTTCAATAGAAAAACGATGCTAGCGCTCTTTGCGGAGATTTTTCGAAGTAATTTTGTGATGTAGCCTTTTAAAATCCGCATTATGAAGAGTGAAAAGGAGCATATTGATGTGAATATTTATTATGTTTTCATTTTTGTTTTTGACAGGATGCAGTTGCCGAAGACATGAAGTCTTTTGCGGAACAATTACGACCGTATCCTTTTTTTTTTTCTTCTTCTTCGAAAAACAATTCTCATCTTTCTATGCTTTCAGTTTTATTTGTCTGTATTCGACTTAACCTATTTTTTATTTGCAATAGTCTTGTCCAGCTTGAAAAGATCGATCATCGTCGGCTGTTTCATTCTTGATGGAAGCAGACAGACAGACAGTAAAGGCTAGTGACAACTTTTATTTTTCTATCATTTTATGACATAATTCAAGAAGCTGATTGTGTTTTGTTTGTTTTTTTGCATACCTTTTTAATTTTGGTTCTTTTGGGTGTAAATTATGTCACTTCTTTTTCTTTGTGTTGCAATAAAAAGTCGTAACACTTGATTTCTGATTTGGATTTATACGATTCCAATTGAAACATGGTAACATAAATCGTTGTGCATTTCATGGATCTTTTCGAAAATATTCAACACGAGACATGCTATGGTTTTTCTTAAGGATGTGGGACATTCGAATCCTCGAATCCTGCGAATCTTGAAAAATATTCGAGATTCGAAAAACTCGAATCTTCGCGGTTTTTTCTTCTTTTGAATCTTTCGAATCCTAACCTAAAAAAACCTGTTAAAAACTTTAGTAAAATTAGTTTTAACTCTATTGACGTCCGATAGAAGTGTTGACTGACACAAAAAATGGTGATTGTTGCAATTTCGGTGGTTATCCGGATCACGAATATCACCTTGTGGCGACTCTTGAGTGCCACACTTGTTTTTTATTATTATTAATAATTTAATATTTAATATTATTTAATTTATTTGTATCTTCTTAAGGAATAATATAGGATTCTTATATGAAGGATTCAAGGGATTCGAGAACCTTTTAGGATTCGGATTCGAGAAAAATTTAGGATTCGTCCCACCTCTAGGTTTTAGTATTATATTTACAGCAAATAAACAAGTTTCAAAATAATTATCATTTATCTAATTATCCAAAAAAATTATTAATTACGAAGAAAAACAGCTAAAAGAATAATTAGAAGAGATTTTTTGGACATTTATGTCTGTTTAATCAATCCAACTGCCACTTAGTGGAAGTGAGTGCAAACCTCGTCTTCCTCTCTAGGTCCTTAAGATCCCATTTGCCGAAATACTGATGGTGCGCGATAGTGCACTTATTTCTTTGTGTAATTATTGATGGTGTCAACTTATCAATGTGTTGCATGAGTTAACGCTACAGAGTGGTGGAATCCCCACTCTGTAGCGTTAACTCATGCAGTGGAAATGGTCCAGCGAGATTTGTCTGTTGCAGATTATGCGTTTACCGATAGTGTTACTGAAATGCTGGTGCCTGGCTTCATTGGGATAGTTTTGCTCATCGTAGATCAGAAATTAGTTTATGTATGTTTAAGAAAAATTGTAAGTGGTCAATGTCTCAATTCGCAGTCTAGTGATATATGTAAAGCATTGTATGTCGGAAGGGTTGACTCCACTCAAGGAAAATTAGAGAGATTTTTGCCAAGTTTGCCTGTTTTTTTCTTTCCCCGAGGGTTATACGACAATGGAATACTGTTCCTAAACAGGCTATTGCTGATGTCATTAATGAATTGTGGGTTTTTGGCGATTTGCAATGCAGGTTATTTTTGTTGTAGTTATTATATATTGACAATGCATCTTGCAGCACTTGGATCTTAAGATCCCTCTGCCATAGGCCTACTGGCTGCTTGCAGATAATTTTTTGTAATTGTATCGTTTGCCAGCATTTATGTTCAGCCAATGTTTGCGTTTAATTTTCTCACGGGAACCCTTACTTTCCCCTTCGCAGAACCCCTTTTGGTCTTAATTCGAGTGAGTGCTAAGCTCGGAGTCTTAATTCGATTTAGTGCTAAGCTCGGAGTCTTAATTCGATTTAGTGCTAAGCTCGGAGTCTTAATTCGATTGAGTGCTACGCTCATAGTCTTAATTCGAGTGAGTGCTACGCTAGGAGTCTTAATTCGATTTAATGCTAAGCTCGGAGCCTTAATTCGATTTAGTGCTACGCTCGGAGTCTTAATTCGATTTAGTGCTAAGCTCGGAGTCTTAATTCGAGTGACTGCTACGCTCGTAGTTTTAATTCGAGTTAAGTCTCAGGTGTGCCCGCCAAGTAAAAACACCGACCCCCCACCCCCAGCACGCTTGCTAGTTATGAGTCTGTTGCTAAGAAAGACAACCGGATGGATTATTCTATTAAACAGCGGTTTTATCTTAGTGCAACAAAGGAATTGACGCGAACAATGTACGGTGACGAGTTTTCAAATTAAATAATTCATCCGGTTTTTATTATTTGAATTGGACCGAAAATGTGTGGCGTGGAGTTTGCGTTTTACTTTACATGCTCTCCACGTGAATCATGTGGAGTGCATGTAAAGTAAACGTTATATCAAGTTCGTAGCGGTTCGTCTTCTGTTATTGAACACGTCTACGGTTTGGATGACCATGTGACGTTAAGCTGTTACAAAGTGCGAATTATATATATATATACTATAGCGATTGAAATCGAGGAACAGCTGCAAAATTGGAATAAAAATGAAACGTCTGCTTGAATGACGTCAATCGAAACGTTCACAATGTGATCCGGCACACGGATTGTAACGTGACATCAGCGTTTGTGACTATGTTTCGTCAATCGCAAGTTGTGATAAAACTGTACGGACGCCTTACCACGATAAATTTTTATTTCTTTGCCTCGTTATTGAAAGTGAAAAATGAAAGTGAAAGTGTTACATTTATCCTCGTTGTTACTTTTATCTTCGATATGGATTTCTGCTTTAATATTCAAAATTAATGGCAAGTTGTTTAAAATTACTAGTTTGTCTTGGGATGTAGATTTTTACCCTACAGACACTTTCCCAATGGACACTTGACCTAAAGGTATTTGCCCTAAAGGGATGTTTGCCCTAAAGGGATGTTTGCCCTAAAGGGATGTTTGCACTAAAGACTTTTGCCCTATGGACTCTTGCCCTAAAACCATTTGGTCCTAAAGAGACATTTGCCCTAAAACCATTTGGTCCTAAAGACATTTGCCCTAAAACCATTTGGTCCTAAAGAGACATTTGCCCTAAAACCATTTGGTCCTAAAGGGACATTTGCCCTAAAACCATTTGGTCCTAAAGGGACATTTGCCCTAAAACCATTTGGTCCTAATGGGACATTTGTCCTAAAAATATTTGCCCTAAAGGGACATTTGCCTTAAAGGTTGTTTGTCCTAAAGGGACATTTGCCCTAAAACCAGTTTTTGTTCTCGTTTTTCATACGGTTTAGTGTCTTTCGGTTTCTGCACGCTGCAGGCGTGCAAAAAACGCCAAATGACGTACATTTACACTACTGATTAGGGCAAATGTTCTTTTAGGGCAAATGGTTTTAGGGCAAATGTCCCTTTAGGGCAAATGTTCCTTTAGGGCAAGTGTCTTTAGGGCAAATGTCCCACCCGTTTGTTTTTTAGGTTTCTTTGACCTAAAGGAAGGGGTGCAAACGGGAGAAACTGGGGATGCTCTGACCCCAATTCTGGGGTTATTACCAAAAGGTGGAGTACAGGGTGTCACAAGTGACTATCGAGTTTTATGCTATTTTGCAGCCGTCAATTCTGTCGAGGAGAGATTTTTTAAAAGACGTAAGGATCACATGAAAGGTTGTCCTGACGCTTGTCAAGATTTTCCAGATAATGTTTTAAATGACCCTATAATGGATATGTGCCGTGACTGCTCAGGTGAACACAAACTATTTTGCGTTAGGCGAGTTCAAGATCGGGAAAATTGTTACATGTAAATGTCGTAAAAGCTTTTTAAGAGGCTACACCGCAAAATTACTTCGAAAAATCTCCCCAGAGATAGCGCTAGCATTGTTTTTCTATTGAGCCCATAGACCCGATGTCAAAGAAAAAATGTTAATTTTTAAAATACACAGTCGTCGCGGCAATATACACTTATTTTTCATATTTGAAGTTGTCCAATTTTGATGGTTCAATTTGCAATGTGCACCTTAAATATATGCTGATCAAGGGATAGAATCACGAAAAATTGGTAAGTGCGGTTCTATTTTTAAAAACTGTTTCAAAATCGCGAATTTTTAACTTATGTTAAACTCCATTGAGTACGCCCTCGTATATGAAAGAAACATTCATTAAAAAATACGTAAAAATAATTAAAAAAAAAACACAAGTAAACGACAGTGAAGCCAACACATTGGCACACGTGCTGAATATTTTCTGGTTTTTTAAAATTATTTTTAGGTATTTTACGAGCATTTTAATGGATTTTTTTGTTTACGATAAGAGTTTAACATAAAAGTTAGAAATTCGCGATTTAAAGTGTTTTTTAAAAATAGAACCGCACTTACCAATTTGTTTGTCATTCTATCACTCGATCAGCATATATTTAAGGTGCATATTGCACTTTGAACCATCAAAATTGGACAACTTCAAGTATAAAAAATAAACATATTGCCACCGCGACTGTGTGTATTTTAAAAATTAACGTTTTTTCGTTAACTATCTGTTAACGGTCTATGGGCTCAATAGAAAAACGATGCTAGCGCTCTTTGCGGAGATTTTTCGAATTAATTTTGGGATGTAGCCTTTTAATGTTTACATCTTGAACTGGTCTTGCCAATTAAAAAACACTTTCGTAAGTAATTTACAATTGAGTTTTTAGGTCTCCACCATCACTTCGTAGCCAGTTTTTCCGTGAAAGCTGGTATTGGTCCAATTAAGGCTTCATTAGGTGTATCATTCGGTGTTCGTTTCAAGAGACACAAAAAACATTCTAAACGTCGTGTTGTACCATCTGGTATTGTGCCAAATGTACATCATGGTCCATCTGGTCCTGTAATTAATTTATCCCATCGTAGACGTCATCGGCCCAAAAAACCTATTCCGTCTACTTCAGTGACTGGTCTTCCTCCTCGTAGGGATCGTGGTCCCAGAAAATCGATTCCGGCTACTTCCGTAACTAGCATTCCCTCTCGTATAAGTCACGGGCCGAGAATATCTATTCATTCTGACCCCACAATTGGTACGAGCACTCGTACACATCGAAAGCCAGGAATACCATCCAGTTCGCTAACGGGCCCGAATTCTAACAGACATCATAAGTCTACACCACCTGATTCTATGATATCTCAGGAACCTATTGAATCTGAAGGAAATGAAGGTTCAAGTATGTCTGAATCACAAGCCCGTCCGCCGGCGAATAAGCCACCAAGTGACAGCCATTCAACTATAACTATTTTAACCGACCCTGACGAACCGGCGGATCCTTCAGAAAAGATTGTTTATAGAGACAAACATTGCGGTGGCGACGTGAAATATAACGAGAAGTGTCGGGAAGAATGCCTACAGCATAAGGATGCTATAGATGGAAAATGCGTCGATGAAGAGTTGGTTAAAAATTGTAAATGCTACGCCGGTGACTACTATTTCTACTTGGACGATCCACTCGATAGATTCTAAACACAAGTAATTGTCATGCTTTGGAATGAAAAGTCAGATGAGAACCAGTGCCACATATACTATTCATGTCCGCAAAGCTCCTGGAGCATTATCAGCTGCAATGATGCATTCAAAGGGATGTGGGATATTTTGCCTAAAGACTCTTGCCCTAAAGCCATTTGCACAATAAACACTTGCCCTAAAACCATTTCTCCTAAAGGGACGTTTGCCCTAATCAGTATTCTAAACATGTCATTTGGCACGCAGAACCTGTTTAACATACTCCACCGAAAGACACTAAACCATATGAAAAGAGAGAACAAAAAAGTGGTTTTGGGGAAAATGGTTTTAGAGCAAGTGTTCTTTTAGGGCAAATGTCCTTTTAGGGCAAATGTCCCTTTTTCGCAAATGGTTTTAGGGCAAATGTCCCTTTTTCGCAAATGGTTTTAGGGCAAATGTCCCTTTTTCGCAAATGGTTTTAGGGCAAATGTCCCTTTTTCGCAAATGGTTTTAGGGCAAATGTCCCTTTTTTGCAAATGGTTTTAGTGCAAATGTCCCTTTTTTGCAAATGGTTTTAGGGCATATGTTTCTAGGGCAAGTGTCTAGGGCAAATGTCCCTTTAGGACAAATTTCCCTTTATTGCAAATGGCTTAAGAGCAAGTGTCCGTAGGGCAAGTATCTTTAGGGCAAATGTCTATATCCCATTCAAAGGCTGCAAAACGTTTCAGCTTCAGCTTCGTGTGATTTGTGACGAGAGTGACTGGCAGATCCCTTCGGCTGTTGATAAGCTTGGGACTTCTCCCCCAAAATGAGTAAGATGTTCCGGTCTTATCAGCTCCCGTCACTACAGTAAACATTCAGGAGGGATATATGAAAGCTGCCATCGAAAGACTATTGCAGATCTTCGGGTTGTTTACAAATACGGTCGTTTAAAGGGATGTTCTTACAAAGTTGTATCGGCGATGCAATCTGGTTTTCAAGAACCTGAAGTATTGAAAACATATTCCGAGGGTCGCAGCACTCTGCGGTCGTGTGATAGGAGCTATCATTTTCGCGTTTTATTAATGTTATCCTATTGTACCAACATTTTAACCATTTCTTGAAAATTCCTTGCTGTGTACAGACCAAACTTAATGTTCGCGAAACGCTCGGGAACTGTTCGAGAGCGGCTCGCGAGCATAACGTCTACGCCAAAAAATGAGTTTGTTCACGGTTCGCATGGCAAAACAGCTCTCGAGATTTTGTTTGTTAGTTTAGGTGAAGAGTTCGGCGTTGTTAAATTTGTTTGTAATAATTTTGCTCAAATTGTTTCTAATAATTATACACTGGCGAGACGAGCTCTCTCACGTATAGACCGGGTTCTGTGTTCAGCAGATGTTCGAGAGCCGACCTCCTGATATACCGCCTCGAGAGCGAATTTTGTAGCAGTTCGCAAACCGCTCTAGAACTGTTCGCGAGCTCCTATCTAAGTCGGGTTCTGTTTCTGTTCGCGAACAGCTCGCGAGCTTGGTATGTACACGGCTTTAAGAGGCTGCATTACAAAAGAGCGCTAGCATCGTTTTTCTATTGAACCCATAGACTCAATGTTAAAGAAAAAAATGTTAATTTTTAAAATACACAGTAGTCGCGGCAATATGTTTATTTTTCACATTTAAAGTTGTCCAATTTTGATGGCTCAAAGTGCAATGTGCACCTTAAATATATGCTGATTGAGTGATAGAATGACAAAAAATTGGTAAGTGCGGTTCTATTTTTAAAACTATTTCAAAATCGCGAATCGCGAAATGTTTTTTTGCTTACGAGCACTCAAGTGAGTCTAACATAAGAGTTAAAAATTCGCGATTTTGAAATAGTTTTTAAAAATAGAACCGTACTTTTTGTCATTCTATCACTCGACCGGCATATATTTAAGGTGCACATTGCACTTTTAAAACTTAATATTGGGCAACTTTAAATATGAAAAATAAACATATTGCCGCGACGACTGTTTATTTTAAAAATTAACATTTTTTTCTTTTACATTGGGTCTATGACTATGTGCTCAATAGAAAAACGATGCTAGAGCTCTTTGCGGATATTTTTTGATGTAATTTTGCGATCTAACCTCTTAAATAGTCTCAAAAATTTATTAAAACAAACTTTAAAGAATTAGGCATTAAACTAATTTCAAATTAGAGCTGTGTTTTGAACACACTTGGGATAATTTTCTCATAACATTGTAGCAGGTCACAAAAGCAAATTACAAAATGACAACTATTGTCATGATGACTATTGTCATTGTGACTGATGTACAACATATTATATTGTGTTAGTCATAAAACGATAAGTATGGCTTGTCATAATTTTATGCGTAATGTATTGCATTGCATTGTGGTACATGGTTTGGTCATTTTTTATTCATTTGTTTTGTGGGGTAGTTTGTAAACAATTTTAGGAGGTGATATTAACTTTCCAAACATAAACTGGGAACTTTGTTCAATTACAGGTGGGAATAACGTTACTTTAGCTGTTTCATTGTTGGACAATTTGGATATTTACTCCATGGAACAGATGGTTATGCAACCAACTAGGACTAGTAGTGTCCTTGATGTTGTAATAACTAACCTCCCCCTTATGATATCTAATGTTAGGGTGTCTGAGGGTCACTCACTCACTCAAGTTTAAATGGTTCAGCGTAAGGCAGCTAGGTTTGTTTGTGGCAAGCATAAATTTACAGATAGTGTCACTGAGATGCTGTCAGTGCTACCTTAGACTATTACTTTACTGGACTGGCAACTCCCGAAATTTTGTGTTGGACAGTTTTGCATCGTCGTTTTCCAAGTGGCGCCTCTAGGGGGACTATGGTATATGAACTTGAATAGTAAAAGTCAAGTTTTGGACGAGTTCATTTTGTAGCTATGTAGGGTGTATTTTTAGATATTAGTATAACAAGAATGGCCGATGAAGAACTACACAGGCATAGCCTCCTATAGATACTATCTATAGGAGGCTATGACACAGGCAATTAGAAATCGGGAGGGACTAACAGAAGTTGGCTCCGCCCTTTTTATGACGAATGCAACTTCTAATTGGTTGGTTATGTACTCTGACGTCACATCAATCAACGTCGAACCACACACAAAAAAAAGAGACTTTCACTCCGATTTTCTGTAAAAATAATGCACCAGACGGAGCTGGCATCACTTTTGCCTAAGAACATGTAGTCAACGCTTTAACATGGAGAAGATACAAAGTTGCCAGTTCAGTAAAGTAATAGTCTAAGGTGCTACAATGGCATAGTTTGGCACATCGCAGGGCTGAGTTAAGTTTGAAATTGTTTGGAAAAATTACACGTGGTGATTGTCGTAAACCGCAGTCCAGTGATATTCATAAAGCGCTATACATGGGCAGGGCTGACCACTCTAGGAAAATTAGGGAGATTTTTGCGAGGACAGATTCATATTATTGGTCTTTTTTTCCCTTAGAGTTAGAAGACAATGGAACTCTCTTCCTGAGGAAGTGGTGAATGGGGATAATTTTGTTTTGTGGAATTGACATTTGTATATTCATTTTGTTTTTTATATACACTGTGCTTGACAATGCTTAATGCTGCATGTGGACATTTATGTCTCTCTGTCATAGGCCTATTTGGCTGCTAGCAGATTACTTTTTGTAATTGTAACTTGTAACATGTTGCCAAATTTCTCGAATTCTTTATTTTAAAATTGTAAGTTCGTAGAACTCATATTTCTTGTTGTGTTTTTTTGTTCCCTCTATTGTTTTTTAGGGATGGGGGACCCTCGAATCCCGCGAATCTTGAAAAATATTCGAGATACGAAAACTGGAATCTTCGTCTTTTGAATCTTAACCTAAAAAAAAAACTGTTAAAAACTTTGGTTAAAAATCTTTGGTGGTTCTTCAGAACATTCTTGCTGAATCTCCTGAAGAATATGGTTAAGGTGACCTCGTTTTCAGAGACTTTGATTCCTATTGAATCAGAAGATGATGGCTGGTTGTGATCCACAAGTTGTGATTCTTTCTTTTTCGTCTTGTCTTTAACTCAGTCTTTTTAGCTGAATCTTTAAGAAGCGCCTTCTAAGGGTAGGTTTATACTCCAATACAATCAAGTGGTCTTGCAAGCTTCATTGCATTTTATAACCTTAATTATATCCTATAAAAATATATATATAAAACAATTGTGAGCTTTTGACATCAACCAATATTTTATTACCAACCTTTAGATGACATTTTCTACTTTTCGTTTCTTCTCTGAGCAGTACGACACCTGCACAGAGAAGATCCGAGCTGTAGAGAGAGCTGGATGGAGATAGATTGTAGTCACTCTTCTGCATGGGGGTGAAATCGATGCAGGAGAGTGGCGGCCATCTCTCTCTCTTCCGGTTGATGCTGATATACATCTTCTCCATCGGTATTCCGACTAGAGAAGATGTTGTAGCTGCTGAGAATCGTATAGCTCCTGCCCTATGAAACCTCCGGCCTCTGAAGAGAAGTTATTTACATAAACATAGAGACAACGCTACTTCTTGTTACAACACTTTTATTCATTCCTTGTAAGAAGTACAGATACAAGGGTGAATAGTAATATACTAACTGGAAATCCTCAGGCCCATGATTTGGAATGTATCGCAAAAACAGGCAAAGGAAAGAACTGAGGAACAAAGAGGAACATGGTCCTTTTATACCTTGGACCTGTGTACACCTGCGAGGTGTAACCAGGTCCAAGTGACCATGGTCCTTTATGTATCAATCCGCCACTTGGGCATGAGTCAGAAAGTTGAGTCAGAGAGGAGGGAGGGACGGTTGAGAGTTGTTTACCCCCCAGGCTATGGTTTTGGCGGGATCACGATTTACAGGGTGTTACATACCCTCCAACTTTGCTTGGAGTACGTCCTCGTACTCCAGCCAAGGGTGGAAGGTTTTCAAGTTACGCAGCGGGGAGACATGGGTGGCTGAGGACTTACCGTGTACAGAGGTGGTTATGGAAAGGCACTGGCACCGAAGTGTCAGCGCCCTTAAAAATTGGAAAAGGCTGAAAACATAAAACAAAGATAATTAATGCTCGCTGAGTGGCGAGCCGCTATTGAAATCTAAAAAGAAAAGAACAGTTGCAACGTATTTTATTTTTTTTATAAATTTTTCGATAATGCCACCCGGATGGGTGGCAACCACATGAGTACATGTGGCGCGCAGCTATCCCTGCTGCGGAGGGTGGGGAGGATCCTGGGTCCATGAACTGTACGGGGGGGGTAATCCCGCCGGACCTGGCCTCATCGGTAGCTGGATGCGGCAGACAGCCATTGTCCCTGGTCGTCAGGTAGATCCCGGTGGAAGATATTGAAGATGTCCCGGTCCCCGATAATCTTACGGGAGGACCGCTTGTTGTACAGTGTAGCCCAAGCGGCGTCCCATAAGACGGCGATTCGGTAACGAGGATCCGGTTCCGGAATGTAGTGACGACTGGTACGGAACGTCTGTCCAGCTGGCAGTCTAAAGACGGAGTTGACGAAAGCTCCCAAAAGGGCTTCCGTGGCTTCATCGATGGCATCTCCGGCGAAACTGGTGGTTTCAACAATCCGTCTTCTTGGGAAGATGATGGTGATGAGGACACTTGTTAGGCGGGAGAGTCCCACGACATATCGCTCCCGGGGAGGGAGGTCCAGACGGGGAAACCCTTCCTCCAAAGAGAAGTGTCCTACGTAAAGGGTGTTGGCCGAGCGCACTTCGCGCTGCCAAGTGACCCACCGATTGTTGAGCAACCTCTCGCCGGAGGTGGCTGCACGGAACGGATGATCCAGCGGTAACCGCCCCAGAGTAGCCCCGGCATGGGGTACAGTGGGCGGTGCGGCTGGTCGGGCTGGTGTTGGAGCCGCAGGTTCCAAAGAAACTGATGCGCCCGTGATAGGCCTGGCATGGCGCAAGGCGGACCGGGCCATATCGCGGGCCCGCTGACGTAGTCGCTTCGATGCCGACTTCCTGCTCAGCGCCTCCAGTGGCTTGGCACTTCCTGGTGCACGGCCCAGTGCTTCCATGGGGTCACCTCCCTGTCGCATGACGTCTTGCAGAAGGTTTGTGATGGCCTTCTGTTTTTTCAAGAACGCGGCACGCTCTGCGGAAGGTGGCGGCATCAAAGGTGTAGGCGTAGGTTGTCCAGAAGGGCGGCCCGGAGGTGGCGGAAGAGGAGAGCGATGCGGGACCCGAGTAGGAGGGCCCCGAGTTTCGTAGCGATGGTCGCGGTCCAGTTGGACTCGGTGATCCTGTAGGTCTTGCCTGACCCTTGGGTCGAAGTTATTACGCGGCGGAGGGCCGCGTCCAGAGGAACCACGTTGTTCCTGCTGACTTCTTCCGTCGGGTCGGCGTTGGGGCGAAAGATGGGAACCACGTGGCGAAGAGCGACGTGGTTGTGGCCGTTGAAGAGAGTCTCGAGAAGAGTGGTGGCCCCTGTAGGACTGTTGAGGCTCCTTGGGGCGAGCCCCAGTGGGAACCTGAACACGAACAGGTTGGGGAACCACCACTATGGAAGGTAGCTTCGGAGTCGGAGTTGGTGTGGCGGCCTCGCTGCGTGGAGGCGTGGCACATCGGGAGGTTGGTGGTGACGATAATGGTGTATGAGGAGGAGGCGGCGGAGTGATTGACGGCACCGGTGAGCAGTGTTGGAAAGGTTCTGGTGGCGTTATGGGTGGAGAAGGAGATGTGGAGAGGCCAGTTGTCAGGGTTGCTGGCGAGTTCGAGGATGGAGGTGATGACGTAGCTGATGACGTAACTCGGGCGGCTTCTTGGAGTCGGGCCTCGATTCGCAGGAGCTCCTCCTTCGGGAGTTGCGCCGTACACGGTAAGCCCAGCTCGACAAGGCGGGCGCAAACCGCACGGAGGTACGCCAGATTGTCCTCCCCTTCCTTCTTATCTCTGGCTGCCCGACGAAGAGCAGCCTCCCTCTGCAGCTCCAAGTGGAGGTCTTCGAGGGGGGAGGGCACAGATCCACCTCCCCCATGCTTCCCTCTTGCTTCAGCTCCACCCGGAATGGGTTGACCAGGCGCGATGCTATCGCGGAACGCCTGGTTAACCCCCCATGCCATGAGGTTGATATCGATGCGGTCTTCCCGCTTCTCCCAGTAGTGTTTTGATGTCGTGACGTCGAAGGGGACGATGCTGCTTGGAGCAGCAGGCTTCCCTTCGCGCCCGACATTGGCAGGTCGCTTGAAGCTTGCTTTTAGGCGCTTCTCCCCATGCCGGTGAAAATTCTCCGGTTCGGAGGAGGTGCGGCGCCTATCTATTATGTTTGGCGACTCTCTTCTTGTTGTGGGCGCACTGGCGGCGCCCGCCTTTTGTAGCTGGCAGGTAGATTGAGAGAGGGGTTCAGCGGTCCCCGCCGTTCCACTCTCCGTCTCATCTTCACTAGAAGAGGCAGACATCATTCTGCCTCCTCTCCATGAGCCTCTACCTGGCATATTTCTTAAGAGTTAGAAAGTTCTTACTTTTTCAAAAGTCCCGCTGCTGGTGGTTACTTCCAAATACTAACAGAAATCGGTCCCCGATCACTCTGTTATTATTTCAAGAGGTCCAAAGAGTTCTGAAGGCCTGATGCACTGCACGTGAGTTCAAAGGCTTGAAGGTGGCACTCAAGCTTTGGTTTAACAACAAAAACTGATGAAGTTCGAAATTAAAATTTGGAACTTGGCACAGAAGTAGATTGAAGATTTGATGATTGCAGAAGATCGAGCATAAAGAGATGAACAAAAACGAGTGCTTCTTTGAAGAGAGCAAATCGAGTGGTAATTGACCAAGTTTGGTCACTTTTCTTATTTAATTTTAAAAGTTAGAAGGGCCGGCCCCTTTTTGAATAAGACACCTTACTCTAATTGGTTTTTTCACGACTTTATTTATTGGGGGTGGGGGTTGTCCCACCGACATTAGATGTGAGAGGTGTTGATCTAATTCTTATCAGAGTCGGTCCTGTTTATTATTTTTAGATAAACAAAAGGACTAAGGAATCTCGAGGGAGAAGGGCCGTTATTTTATTTCACACCGAGGTGTGAAGTTGCCCATTAACTTTCTCCCCTTCTTTTCCTTAATGCCTTTTTTTGGAAAGAATAGGTCAGCAAGGTTACTAATGTACCTTGCTGTTTGTTATTATTTTTAGGGGGGGGGGAGTGGGACAGGAGTTGGTGTCCCACAATTCGATCTTAATTGAGAGGGTGACAGGTTCTTCAATTTTATTTTTTAATTGAAGGTGTCCGCTCTTACAAAATCCTCAAAACTGATTTTCTTCCTTTTTTATTTGTTTATGGCCAGCAGTTTTTGTTGTTTGTTTTTTTCTTTGAAGTCCCAGTGCATTGGTCTGGCCCCCAGAGCAATTGTCTCTTTGAAGTTTTCTATCCCTCTACTGTCAACATCATGGTCAATGACGTCCGTCCATAATAAAGGGGAGCACGGTGTTTTTCTTTTGCTGACCCTTTTATGGCTCTTGATTTTTTTCTTCTGAACGTCCTTGACTGGCCTTCGGCGTTTTCCTCAGGTGCACCACGTGGTTGACAGTTGTTTGTGAAGGCCACGTGGTTCCGGTGTAGTTTATTGCATGTTTGAAATGGTTGCCAATATGTAAATATTGGCGGCCATTTTGAAAAGTTTAGAAGTGTTTCAAAAATTAAAGTTGTATGAATTTTGTAGAGTTTTGGGAGTTATTTGAGAGTGTTTAGAGGGGTTGTTGATGCTGTGGGGTTGTTTATTCGTTGGGAGGTTCCTTTTATCCCCTCCCCCACCTCTTGACAACTGTCCTCAGTTGTTTCTCAACACAACAATTCTCAAATTCCTCCCGCTCTTCTATTGTTGATATTTGATGGTTGCTGGTGTTTATTTCCATAGTCATGAAATAAACACTGGTGAATTATTGTTTTATTTTCGTCGCGTTTGGTTTCTTGACAGCGTGGGTGGCCGTTGCTTTCGTCGTCACTTACGGGGTGGAGTTTCGAGGTTTTCCTTAGAGGTGCTGGCAGATTTGCCAGGGGCCTCTACGGAAGTTTCTCCCAGAGCCCATCCGATGTGTGCTTCGATGCATTTTTGTCGGAGTGTGGATTCGAAGAGATCGTCCTCCACGTATACTTTGTTTGTTGTCATGGACACAGCTAAGTGCAGAGCCCGGCCTAAATCTCGGCCTAAGATGGCTTCGTGCCGGCCGGTAATCACTAGTAAGTGCCCTCGCACAGCGTGGGGGCCTAGCTGGACCGTCGCGGCGAGTCGCCCCACCACGGTGATCCTTTGGCCTCCCACACCCTGAATGTTGGGTGGGATTAACACAGGCTCGATTTCGAACTTGTGTTCCTGCGCGAGTTCAATGGTGATAACGCTGCCCGTAGCTCCGGTGTCCGCGAGCATCCGTATACTCTTTCCGTTGATCGTGACGGCGATGCGCGGGTTCTTGTCGCTGGCATCATAGTCTCCGACTTCTTGAGGTGAACAGCTGCTTACCAGCTGCTCATACACCGTTGTCATTAGTCTTCGGCAGCAGGAGTGGCCCTTCGTCGGCGATTGGGTTCCGGGAGCCATGATGGCTATTGTTTTATTTTCACGGCACCCAATCTCCTTGGTGGATTGTTTAAGGACGTCGAGCGTGTCCTGCCAAACGATTAGCTCGTCCGGGGTCCATTTATGTGCAGGAGCCCGGTCGAGCACCTTGACTGGTATATCCTCAGAGTCGTCAGAGCTGTCGTTGTCGGGTTTATCAGGAGTAGGTGCTCCGGCGGCTGAGTCTGCTGCTGGAAGAGGGATCCGGCGGATTTGTCCCGCCACTCTTATCAGGGCAAACTCAATGCCGTCTTCGGTGATGATATCCGTTTCAGGCACCTCTCCTTTGATGTCATAGTCGGTAACCGGCTCCCCAAACTGCTTGATTGCAACCTTCTTCTTCGGTTGCCGACACTCACGGACGAAATGCCCCAGTTTGCCACAATTATAACACGTCGACTTACTCTTGTCGAACGTGCGAGTGGTCTCTGGTTGGGGGTCCGCTGCAGAGTGTCGGTTTGGATTGGTGGCAGCAGTCTGACTAGGCTTTTTATCATGCCTAGACCGGTGTGGTTTGTCTTTAGGGCTGGCGGCTGCCGCCGGCTCCTGGTCGGTCTTCGATGCTCCTTTACCCGACTGTGAATCAGCTGCGGGTTTTGGTTCCGTCGGCCATTTATCCAAGGACAGCAAGACCACCTCCATATTGAGGACGGCGTTTGCGAAGTCCTTGAACGACGTCGTAGATGCGTGGTGCGCGGCGTTCTGTATGGTGGGATGTAGAGCGCGGCGCAACTGGCTTATACGCAGCTGATCGTCAAGTTGCGGGTAAACTCGGTCGCCGAGTATCATAAACTCCCAGATGAAAGCTTGTGTACTCTCACCTTCCTTCTGGAGCATCTCTGTATACTTTTTCTCCAAGATGGCCAGTTCGTTCGGCTTCCCGAACGTATCTACCATCTGTACTCTCAGTGCTGGCCAAGGAATGTCCTGAAGCTCATACCTTAGTTTACTCAGCCACGTACGGGCGGCCCCAGTGAAACACCCCGTGATGTATTCCTCCTTGTGGTGGGCTTTCCAACCGTACAGGTGTGCCACTTCCTCGAATTCTTCCAGGAAGGGACGGAAACCTGTCAATCCGTTGAATTTTTGGATCGAGTCGGCAGGGTGACGACCGCTGTATTTCTTATTGAACTCTTCCACGGAGGGTTCTCTGGGGGTTGGTCGATAGATGCCATCCTGGACGTTTGGCATTCCAGCCGGCATCAGACCTACCCCTTGCGGTGGAAAACGTGGCGCGTAAACTGAAGTGCCTTGTGTCGCTCCTTGGTGAGGCTGTTGTTCCGGGGGTACCGAGCGGCGACCGCTACGTGCAACCCGGACAAGCGAGTGAGGAGAATCAGCACGTGTCGTAATCGGTATTTCCGCACGCTCATCTCTGTGACGCGGATCATCTGACTGCCCTTGTTGTTGCCAGTCAGGGTTACGCGGTAGATGACGGGTGTGCGGTGTGTAATGTCTTTCGTAACGATCGTGACGCTCTCTGTAGCCAACATAGGGAGCTGAAGAGGCGTCTGAGTCATCGTCGCGAAGTCGGTGTGTGCGTGTTGTCCGCCGTGGTGTAGTCGGTCGATTCGGTGTGAATCGGTCGTCTATGAACTGAGACATACGAGTCGAGAGTGCAGCCACTTGTTGTGACAGGTGGTCAAACTCGGCCCCAGTCGGCCGCGGCGGTGGTGTCACATCAGTAGTCACGGGTACTTCCAACAGATCTTCGTGCGAACCCTGGTGATCAGACAGGGACCCCGTATTATCGTGTGAGGTAGCCATGATTAATGAAGTGGCTTGTGTAATGTGAATATGCGGTGACGAACGAGTCCGGCGAAGTCCAAGTCGTTGTGTGCAGCTCCGAGGGTTCTCGAGTACACTCTGAGCTATACTTTCGGGTTCCAGTATGATGGGACTCGTTCAGTTCGTGAAGTTGTAGGTCGGTGATGTCACTGCGCGTTGGCAATTTGGTGCTTGTCGGCAACCGACACTATCGTACTCTTATACACTGAGTAACGATAGATTACCTAAGCTTGTGACGTGTATAACGAAGTGGCCGTTCACTCCGTTAGTGTGGTGATGGTTGTATCGTATTGATCGTGTTCTCAGTTGGGCGTGTGACGAGTTTTGGTTCCCAACTGGTGTAGCGTCGTGAGTTCTTTATTGAGCGTCAGATTTTGGAAGGATCTCTCTCGACACGTGGTATTTGGCGACCACGTGGAGGTTACGAGAATTCCAAAAACCTCAATAAAGAAACAGCAGATGTACAATACAACCTCGAGCGTGGTACACCACCCAATCAAGATTGCACTGCGGAAAGTGAATTAGAAATGAAAGTGTATTGCAATTGCCTGAAGAAGAGGAAAGCAATACGAAGAGTAAAGCTAGAGCGCGGTGCCCGCACTTTTAGTTTTACTTGAAAACAAGAATGAAGAGTGTGTGTGTGAAGAACACACAAAGAACAAAAAGTTCAAGATGGCTGAACTCTTTAAATGCACAAACAAAGGAGAAGTTCAAGAGAAGAAAGCTGTTTTACTTGAAAAGTTTAAAACTTAGGTGCGGTGCCCGCACATCAAAAGTTTTAATTTAGTTTTATTAAAACAGTAAAACAGTGTAGAAATTGAAGTGTGTTCAACAAGCTAAATGCTTGGTGAACCAGAAGAAATGTTCAGGCTGAAGAAATTTTGAGTCCTCACTGCTGGATGGCTCTGGATGAAAAAGACAGAGTCAGTGCCCAGTGAGGGACTATGTTGAGTAGAATGAAGAAGTCCGTAGGTGGCGCTGTGGTGGCCACTTCCGGTCAGTTTATTGCAATGTCCAAAAATTGATGATTGAAAAGTTCCTCCGGGGCACGTTTTTATGGTGGCCAGGAGAAAGACAAAAAGAGAGAAAATCCAAAGAAAAAGAGAAGTTTTCTCTAACAAGAGGAACTCCGCCAGGGGGCGCGTGAGTGCAACCCTCTGGAAGAGAAGAGAAGAGAAGAGAACACAAAAAGATGAGAGAAGGTACAACAATGAGTCACATGGAGCGAAAAACCGCTCCGTTGGCGCTTTTTGAAGAGTGTCCGGTCGATCCAAGATGGCGGCCGGGCTTCAGAGCTGTCCAATGGAGAAAGTTCATGTGATGATGCATTGAGGTGATGATGATGAAGAAACTGAAGAACATGACTTGGGACATAGTGGTCCCAAGGGAAACACAAGTGTAAAAACAAAGAACAAAGAAAAGGGGGGACAAGAAAGTCCCACGTGGCTAGAAAAAGTGTGTTTTAAGCTTGTAAGCCCCCTAACAATGAGATAGAGTTAGGGAGAATCTTGCTTGAAAATTAAAGATGAAGAGTGAAGATAATAGGACATTTTAAAAGACACACACGTCCCTTAAAAGCCTATTAATAGATGAATAGATTAGTAGATGAGATTTGTTTGCTCATCTCATAATGAGACTGCAAACTCCTCGCGGAGAGTAAGAAGAATTTGTTTAAAGTGTTGCCCACGTGGTGTGGGTTTCACTTTGAAAATTAAAGAAGAGTGAAGGTGACAGTGGGTGATTGTAATGGAAACATGAAATACAAAAACACGGACGGAAACACGTGTGTCCAAACGGTTGTCCACTTTCCGAGTGCTAAGTGGTCAGCAGACAAAAGTTCGTTCCCACGTGTCTCTAAGGACAGGACACAGAATCGCGCGGTCGACACGTGGTGTGTGTAGCCACAAGTCTCTTTCGCGATTCCACAAAAACGGTACCATGCGGTTGGCTTTGACGTGATCGAGGGCCTCCATACATGGTCCCAACATAAAAAGGCGCCACGCGGTTGGCTTTGACGCTATCGAGGGCCTCCATACGTGGTTCCAACACAAAGGACGCCGCGCGGTTGGCTTTGACGTGATCGAGGGCCTCCATACGCGGTTTTACAAAGGCGCCACGTGGTCGACTTTGACGCTATCGAGGGTCTCCACACGTGGTTCCAACACAAAGGACGCCGCGCGGTTGACTTTGACGTGATCGAGGGTCTCCATACGCGGTTTTACAGACAGGCGCCACGCGGTTGACTTTGACGCTATCGAGGGTCTCCATACGTGGCTCCAACATAGAAAGGACGGACGAAGCCTCGTGAGGCACAATCACGAGACTTAGGACAAAGGACGGCTTCTGTTTACAGGTCGGAGAAGGCAGATGGAGCTATACCCCGCACCTCCACCAAATGTGAGCTTTTGACATCAACCAATATTTTATTACCAACCTTTAGATGACATTTTCTACTTTTCGTTTCTTCTCTGAGCAGTACGACACCTGCACAGAGAAGATCCGAGCTGTAGAGAGAGCTGGATGGAGATAGATTGTAGTCACTCTTCTGCATGGGGGTGAAATCGATGCAGGAGAGTGGCGGCCATCTCTCTCTCTTCCGGTTGATGCTGATATACATCTTCTCCATCGGTATTCCGACTAGAGAAGATGTTGTAGCTGCTGAGAATCGTATAGCTCCTGCCCTATGAAACCTCCGGCCTCTGAAGAGAAGTTATTTACATAAACATAGAGACAACGCTACTTCTTGTTACAACACTTTTATTCATTCCTTGTAAGAAGTACAGATACAAGGGTGAATAGTAATATACTAACTGGAAATCCTCAGGCCCATGATTTGGAATGTATCGCAAAAACAGGCAAAGGAAAGAACTGAGGAACAAAGAGGAACATGGTCCTTTTATACCTTGGACCTGTGTACACCTGCGAGGTGTAACCAGGTCCAAGTGACCATGGTCCTTTATGTATCAATCCGCCACTTGGGCATGAGTCAGAAAGGTGAGTCAGAGAGGAGGGAGGGACGGTTGAGAGTTGTTTACCCCCCAGGCTATGGTTTTGGCGGGATCACGATTTACAGGGTGTTACACAATAGAAATCCCCCTTCTGGAAGAAAAAAAAAATGTGTGACTTGTTCACCCCATTTGTGTATCCGTTTAATGATTGGTGCTTAAGTTGCTAAGCTTTGAAAAGTTGAACAATTTCAAATATAGCTTCATGTTCTGGCGACTTCAGGCAAAAACATATTTTTGTTTGTGAACGCTTCTATTGGACGTCAATAGATTTAAAACGTATTTTTACCAAAGTTTTTAACAGTTTTTTTAGGTTAGGATTCGAAAGACGAAAAAAAGGGCGAAGATTCGAGTTTTCGAATCTCGAATATTTTTCGAGATTCTTAGGATTCAAGCATTTCAATGTCCCATCCCTAAAATTGAATAATTACTCTACAGAGAAGCCCAAAAGATCTGTGATGCTCCGCACAAACCTTCCTCTGAAGATCGCATTTCTTGGTTTTTATTTCTTGGTTTTTGCATAGCCTTTGAAATATATCTTTTATGTGAAGCTTCCAGGTAAACTCAATTATCAAATATTTATGAGCCAGTAAAAACTAGTTGGTTTTGGCCCTTTATGTCGCAGTCACACTGGGCTGGTTTCCCAGCCGCTGGTTGCTGCTGGCTGGTTGTAGTGCTCTAGCAGCATAGTCTGAACTGCTACTAGCAGCTGCTTTCTCCAGTGGGCTAGTGATTTTAACAGCGGCTGGTGAAGTTGAACATATCCAACTTTAGCAGCTACCAGCTGGTCATGTTACTCCCTTCCTGCTGCTACCAGTGTGCTACCAGCTAGTGTGAACCCTTTGACACTAATGGCACAGTCACACTAGGCTGGTTTCCCAGCCACTGATTGCTGCTGGCTGGTTGTAGCGCTATAGCAGCATAGTCTGAACTGCTACTAGCAGCTGCTTTCTCCAGCGGGCTAGTGATTTTAACAGCGGCTGGTGAAGTTGGACATGTTCAACTTTAGCAGCTACCAGCTGGTCATGTGACTCCCTTCCTGCTGCTGCCATCTAGTGTGAACTTTTCGTTGCTAGTAGTGGCACTAGTGGTAGTTGAAACTCCACTGTTTGGGTTGGTTGTTGTTAGAGTTTGTGTTTTTGCAAGACGGTGATTGGATGACTTGCACTGCTAATACCAGCAGTGACTGGACAAGTGTGAACCCAAAGCAGCTGCTGCTTGCTGTTGCTGCTAATAGCCAGCAGCAACCAGCGGCTTGTAAACCAGCCAAGTGTGACTGTGCCTTTACTGTTACTGGATTATTGCTGCTAGAAAATCTTATGCAACATTTATTGCTATTAACATGCATTTATAGTTTGCAAGTCTTTCGCGATATTACAGTCCTGAACATTAGCCACTTCATTATAAATAATGGTATTGTCATCAAAAAGTCTACAATTTATTTAAGTTAGGACATAAAATTAAATCTGACCAGAATTTTTTTTTAATCACAATGGTCAATAACAGCCAGGAACCAAAGTCAAACTGGTTGAATGATAAAGATTTACACGAACCAACGTTTCCAAGATGAATTTTTTCCATCATCAAGGTCAAGTAAAATTACATCTCACAATTGAACAACATGAAGTGATCCCAATATGCAAAAAATGGCCACAACTAGGTCAAGAGAAACAGAAAGTGATACTCTTAGTTGGTCCACTAGAATGGGTTCCATGTAAATCTTTATCATTCAACCAGTTCAAGTTTGGTACCTTCCTTGTCATTACAATTTATTTAGTCAATTGCAAAGATCATTGATAAATAGAAGAAATAGTAATGGACCGAGAACACTACCCTGAGGAACCCCTAAAGTAACCATTGCCCAGTCAAATACAGAACCATAAACAACAATCCTTTATTTTTTATTACAGTAGAACATTGATTATTGGAACTAGTGTCGGGCATGACTAGTTCTGATAATCTAAGGTTCATATAATATACATATAAAATATGGATATGCTGACAGTGTAACTAAAATGCTTTCATAGCTTGGTTGGGAGAGTTTACTTGCAAGACGTTCAGATTTTAGTCTTAATATCTTTAATCGAATGCTAGAAGGCTCTTACCCTAAACCTACTTCAAGTAAACTTTACAGGGCATTATATTTGGGTAGGGGTGACCACTCTAACAAAGTTGGAGAGATTTTTGCACGAACAGATTCTTATTACTGGTCATTTGTCCCTAGGGTGATTTGACAATGGAACTTGCTTGCCGGGGATTTTGTGCAGTAAAAACGTATTTTATAGGAGTCATAATTTTGTTTTGTTTTGACAATGCATATATTTGCAGCATTAAAAAATATTGAAATTGTTGTTGGGTTTATATCAATGGGGTTTTATATTTTCTGGTTTTGACAATGCATTTTTTATGCTGCACTTGGACTCTTGTCCCTCTGCCATAGGCCTTTATGGCTGCTTGCAGAGTAATTTTTCAAATTCAAAGTGAGCTCATGATCAGGACCGTGTCGTGCTATGATACAGAGAGGCGGCACCGTAAGGGGGGCAGCATAAGCAGCGAAATGAAAATACAATTATTTTCGTTATTTTATCTACCCTATTTTAATAGCATGATAAGCATCATCATATTTCATCATTTTCAATGATCCCCCCCCCCCGCAGTTTAATGGGCGGCATTTCGAAGACTTTCATCATACTGAGAAAATCTACCGCACGGCACTGTTCACAATTATAATAGTGGCAAAAAGTAGTCTTTCCATAAGAATAAGTAAAACAATGGTCTCGATAATCGACAATTCTGATAATCGATGTTCTACTGTATTTACCCATTTGTGGTGTGGGACATTTGCCCTAAAGGAACACTTGTCCTAAAACCATTTGCCTTAATGGGACATTTTTCATTTGCCCTAAAAGGACATTTGCCCTAATCAATAGTGTACGTTTACATTATTTGGCGTTTTTTGCGGGGTTGCAGCTTGCAGATCAAATTAAACATGCTTCACCGAAAGACACGCTAAACCATATGAAAAGAAAGAAAAAAGTGATTTTAGGGCAAATGGTTTTAGTGCAAATGGTTTTAGTGCAAATGGTTTTAGGGCAAACATCTTTTTAGGGCAAATGGTTTTTGGGCAACTGGCTTTAGGCAAGTGTCCTTAGGGCCATGAGTGTCTTGAGGGCAAATGTCTATATCCCGCGTATTTGTCTCCAACATTTTACCTCCAGACTGTGTCCAAGGAATGGGTGCGGTGAGCACATTCCAATGTTGGTGGGTTCTTTCATGTGGTATAAGGAAACTGACAACTGCCTGAATGCCATTGGAAGGCATTCAACGCATAGTGTCCCAGACATTACTGAAATCAAGGAAAACTAAATCTACCTGCCAATCCTTAGCTAATATTTTTTTTGGAGATCATCAACTCAGGATTGTTTCATAAAAGGCATCATATAAACCAAAACCAAAGGAAATTTTATTTCTTCTTGATTTAAAATGATTGCAGTAGAAATGAGTACTTGTACCGCATTTTCAATAAGATTGTGCTACTGTGCATTGAGGAATGTACGTTTTGTAACAAATTTTCGTACAAAGCAAATTTTTTAGGTTAAGAGGCTACAGCCCAAAATTATTTCGAAAAATCTCCACAAAGAGCGCTAGCATCGTTTTTCTATTGAGCCCATATACCCGATTTTAAAATACACAGTGGTGGCAAATTGTCAAATTTTAATGGTTCAAATTGCAATTTTTAAAAACTAGCAACTTTTGATGCAATAAAACGTGCAATTGCCATGTTTATAATGTGACATGACATGCAACTTGATAAAACTTTATTTTTAACTAGTGTGAGACTCAGTCTCACCGAGTTGAACAGGTTCAACTTCTGATAGACTTTTAATGTAACTTTCTGACAAACAACCAATCAGGCCGTTTGTCAGAAATGACATGTGTAACATTGAACGAATTCCCGGTTTCATGACTTCCCGTTTGTGAACTTCCTGTTAGTTGATCACAATATGGACACAATTAACCAAAGGGGGCAGACATTTAAGAAAATCATGTACGATTTTGACTATAAGATTCACAGCAGATCGTGTGGATGGAAAGTCATTTTACTTTTTAGCTGCATTTTACAAAGATATCCAGAATAGAATTGAAATTTTAAAATTCAGTAAAAACGCGGATTCAAAGTAAAATGGCTTCCGGAATACCGTACGAGATTCATCCGAATGTGTCGGCCCCTTGACATAAACGAAGTTTTGAAAACTTGATTGGCAACTAGTTTGCATATACATGTAGTGTGATATAGAAGTTTCTTACAAAGTTCTAGTTGCAAGTTGAATTGCATCACAAGTTGCTAGTGTAATGGGGGCTTAACTCTTATGTTAAACTCCACTGAAGTATTTGCCTAAATATAAAAAAGACATCCATTAAAAATGCTCCTATAAACACCTAAAAATAATTTAAAAAAAAAAACAAATTCAGCACGTGTGCCAATGTGTTGGCTTCACTGTGTTTTAATTTGTGGTTTTTTTTTAAATTACTTTTCCGTATTTTTAACAACTAGCGCATACTCAATGGAGTTTAACATGAAGAGTTAGAAATTCGCGATTTTGAAATATTTTTTTAAAAATAGAACCGCACTTACCAATTTTTTGTCATTCTATCACTCGATTAGCATATATTTAAGGTGCACATTGCACTTTGATCCATCAAAATTGGACAACTTTAAATACGAAAAATAAACATATTGCCGCCGCAACTGCTGTATTTTAAAAATTAACGTTTTTTCTTTAACATAGGGTCTATGGGCTCAATAGAAAAAACGATGCTAGCGCTCTTTGTGGAGATTTTTCGAAGTATTTTTTGTGATGTAGCCTCTTAACAGTGATTTTTGCAAATGACCACAAATTTTAAAATTGATTGTGCATTTTTGCATTCATTCTTTATGCTGGTCTTGTTGAATTTCGGAGTCAGAATTTTCCGTTTTTTCTTCAGTCTGTTTTCCTGATTTACGCCATATTGTCCACTTATCCCATTTACTAGTTTTATTTTGTGGTTTGTCTCGTTTTTGGGTGAAAGGTTTCATTTCGCAGTGCTAGAGATTAAGAAAAAAACGTATCAGGATGTTGTTATTATTACAAGTTACATTTAAGAGGCTACATCGCAAAATTACTTTGGAAAATCTCCACAAAGAGCGCTTGCATCGTTTTTCTATTGAATCCATAGACTCGTTGTTAAAGAAAAAACGTTCATTTTTAAATACACAGTGGTGGCATTATGTTTATTTTACATATTTAAAGTTGTCCAATTTTGATGGTTCAAAGTGCAATGTGTACCTTAAATATATGCTGGTTGAGTGATAGAATGACAAAAAATTGGTAAGTGCGGTTCTATTTTTAAAAAATTATTTAAAAATTGCGTATTTCTAACTCTTATGTTAAACTCCATTGAGTTTATTTTTGATAAAAAATACCTATAAATAATTTTTTTAAAATAACCACAATTAAACCACAGTGAAGCCCACACATTGGCGCACGTGCTGATTTTTTTCTAGTTTTTTTTTAAATTATTTTTACGAGCATTTTGAATGGATGTTTTTCTTATTTGGGCGTACTCAATGGAGTTTAACATGAAGAGTTAGAAATTCGCGATTTTGAAATACTTTTTAAAAATAGAAAAACACTTTCCAATTTTTTGTCATTCTATCACTAGATGAACATATATTTAAGGTGCACATTGCACTTTGAACCATCAAAATTGGACGACTTTAAATATGAAAAATAAACATATTGCCGCCGCGACTGTGTATTTTAAAAATTAACGTTTCTTTTTTAACATTGGGTCTATGGGCTCAATAGAAAAACGATGCTAGCGCTCTTTGTGGAGATTTTTCAAAGTAATTTTGTGATGTAGCCTTTTAAGAATGTAATAAATGGGTCTCGGATTTGTATGCAATATCAAAGCGAATGTTTCTCCCATTTGTGTCGAAGTGCCAATAATTGTGAATTTAACATCCTCATTAGAATAACTGTAATTATGATTTTTCTAATTAAAAAATGGGGGTTAGAGGCTAGATGTTTGCTTACTGTAAGTTGTCAATTCTAGCCTCTTAAGAGTTCTAGCCTCTTAACCAGTGTTTTGATTGAAAAAAACATAATCGTTTATACATCTAAACGGGATTGTGACTTGATAATGCATACAAATTCTAGCCTTAAAAATAACTAAGGCCAAAACTTCTGTTTTAAAAGGTGGCTGAATAGATATTTCATCTTCACAGATGGCGCCACTCCAGTGGTTATTATGTTTTTATAAGAGGTCTCTTCCCTTCCAACCCGCGGTTTTGAGAAAATTTGTTTTTCAAGCGAACGTTTTTCAGGAGAAAGATTACGAAAAAATTCAAATTGTTTTAGAAACTAGAATAGTTCGTGATAATGCTAAAAGGTTTTTTCATGATAATTAGATCTTTCAAAATAAACTTTTTACGACAGTTTGAAAAAGGCCGAAAATAGTTTTTCATGAAATGTCAACGGAAAGACAACAAAAAACCGGTCATTATCAAACTGAAGTATAAAATGTTTATTTTTCAAGATATCGCCATGAAAAAACGTTTAGCATAATAGTTTACCATTCTAGTTTTGTAAACAATTTGAAATTTTTCGTAATGTTGTTCCTTTAAAAAAAAACGTTCGCTTGACGTTTTTGCGTCCAAATTTTACTAAAACGTCTATGAAGCGTAGCATTAGCCACTGCATTGGTGACATCTAGACGGACACAAATAAAATAAATATCTATAAAGCCACCTTAAGGCGGCTGAATAGATATTTATTTTACTTTAATCAACCTCGGACGGCGTCACTACAGTAGCTAATGCTAAGCTCCATAGACGTTTTTGTTAAATTTGGAATCAAAAACGTTAAGCTTTTTTTTTAGAAACAACATTATGAAAAATGTCAAATTGTTTTATTGTAAGGATGGGACATTCGAATCCCGCGAATCTTGAAAAATATGCGAGATTCGAAAACTCGAATCTTCGCGCTTTTTTCGTCTTTCGAATCCTCCATTGACGTCCAATAGAAGCGTTCACTAACAAAAAAAACCCGGCGATTGTCGCAATTTCGGTGGTCGAACCCGGATCACCAATATCACCTTGTGGCGACCCTGAGTGTCACATTGTGTTTTTTATTATTAATAATTTAATATTTAATATTATTTGATTTATTTGTATCTTCTTAATGAATAATAAAGGATTCTTATATGAAGGATTCGAGATTCGGGAGATTCGAGAACCTTTTAGGATTCGAGATTCGGGAGATTCGAGGACTTTTTAGGATTCGAGATTCGGGAGATTCGAGGACTTTTTAGGATTCGAGATTCTGGAGATTCGAGAACCTTTTAGGATTCGAGCTTCGGAAGATTCGAGAACCTTTTAGGATTCGAGCTTCGGGAGATTCGATAACCTTTTTGGATTCGAGAACCTTTTAGGATTCGAGATTCGGAAGATTCGAGAACCTTTTAGGATTCGAGCTTCGGGGGATTCGAGCTTCGTGAGATTCGAGAACCTTTTAGGATTCGAGATTCGAGAACCTTTTAGGATTCGAGATTCGGGAGATTCGAGAACTTTTTAGGATTCGAGATTCGGGAGATTCGAGAACTTTTTAGGATTCAGGATTCGGGAGATTCGAGAACCTTTTAGGATTCGAGATTCGAGAACCTTTTAGGATTCGAGATTCGAGAACCTTTTAGGATTCGAGATTCGGGAGATTCGAGAACCTTTTAGGATTCGAGAAAATTTAGTATTCGTCCCACCTCTATTTTGTAGCAGTTTGAAAATCGCCCGTTTTTAGTTTTTTTTTTTCATTGACAGTTCGTGAAACCGCATGCGGGGATGGGCGGTAAATCCGGGAAGGTGGGGATGAAGGGTGACGGAAACAAAATTAATATCTATTCAGCCACTTAAAACTGACCCGTATTGCACATATGGTATCACATTGTAATAACAAGATGACACTTACCGTTTTTGCGGTGTTTTCTATGCATTTGAAGTATGCTTGCATTGCCTTCTTTGAAATATATAATCGTATCAAATTTATGAAATTCACGAAATGGTTTTGTTGTTTGTTTGTTCATTTTGCTTACTTGGGGGTTTTCTTCGAGGATTTGTAGGCCTACTCTGGAAGTACATTCGGAAACCTCCGTCTTCATTTCTTCTTTCACCTATGTACAAAAAGGGATATAGACATTTGCCCTACAGATAGTTACAATTAGGTTTGCCACCTTTCCTCCTTTGTGGAGGACAGTCCTCCATTAGGAGGAAATGTCCTCCTATCAGGACCGTCCTCCACGAAGGCAAACATGTCCTCCACACATTAATTTGTATAAAAACTTAAATACGTTCGTGGAGTACGGTCCTGGCCGGAGGACAGTTCTTCCGAATGGAGGACTGGCCTACACAGGTGGCAAGCATACTTGCAATAAAACCATTTACCCTAAAGGGACATTTGCCTTAAAGACACTACTTGCCCTAAAGGGACATTTGTACTAAAACCAATTTGCCCTAAAACCGATTTGCCCTAAATTAATATTTGCCCTAAAACCAATTTGCCCTAAATTAATATTTGCCCTAAAACCACTTTTTTGTTCTCTCTTTTCATACGGTTTATTGTCTTTCGGTGGAGTATGTTAAAATAAGCACATTGCAGCCGCGCAAAAAATGAAAATGGCATAAATTTACGCTACTGATTACGGCAAGTGGTTTTAGAGCAAATGTCCCTTTAGGGCAAATGGTTTTAGGGCAAATGTCCCATTACAGCAAATGGTTTTAGGGCAAATGTCCCATTATGGCAAATGGTTTTAGGTCAAATGTCCCTTTAAGGCAAATGATTTTTAGGGCAAATGTTCCTTTGGGGCAAATGGTTTTAGGGCACATGTTATAAGGGCAAATGGTTTTAGGGCACAAGTTTGTAGGGCAAATGGGTTTAGGGCACATGTTTGTATAGCAAATGTCGCTTTAGGGCAAATGGTTTTAGGGCACATGTTTGTAAGGCAAATGTCCCTTTAGGGCACATGTTTGTAAGGCAAATGTCTCTTTAGGGCAAATGGTTTTAGGGCACATGTTTGTAGGGCAAATGTCCCACACCCGTACAAAATATAGATAGATTTATGATAGAGCTCGGATTTTTACGCTTTACTGGTAGCAAAACAAATGTTTCTCAATTTGTGGCCCAAGTGCCAACTGTGAAGTAATCATTATCATTAGAGCAATGGTAATTATGCTTTTTTTTTTCTAAACAAAAAAGGTTGGTTAGAAGCTAGATGTCTATGTTACTATCACTTGTCAACGAGAGTTCTAGCCTCTTAACTAGTGTTTTTGATTGAAAAAACAATACTAAACGAGATTGTTACTTCACAGTTTAATTGGCACTTGGGCCACAGATTGAGAAACATTTGCTTTGATATTGCATGAAAATCCGAGCTCTAATGATAAACATGTGACACTTTTTTTGGGTAATTGGTATTTAAGAGCCTAGACACTCCAGAGTGTCACGTGTCATGAGACACAAGAGTGTCGAGGCTCTTAAGGCGGGACAAATAGGTTTTTATTAGAATTAATTACAAATGATGCCACTAGATGGAGTTACTTGAATTCACGTGGCCACGCCATTAGATCTCTATGGACGTGGCTAAGTTCGAGGAGCGCATTTACTGGTTACACGTATGTAGGTTTTAAAAAGCATTTGTCAAACAAAACGTAACGTGTTTTCGAAACTTGGTTAATAAACGAAGCGAGTGAACCCTTTTTAGCGACAATCTGTTCCGAAATAATCGTTTTATGACAGTTTTAAAACGCTGCTAACAGTCAAAACCAAAAATCTACGTTTTAAAACTGTCATAAAACGATTATTTCCGAACAGATCGTCGCAAAAAAGGGTTCACTCGCTTCGTTTATTCATCAAGTTTCGAAAACACGTTGAGTTTTGTTTAAAAAATGCTTTTAAAAACCTCGATACTTGTACGGGTAAATTCGCTTCTTGATCTTAGCCACGTCCGTAGAGATCTAAGGGAGTGGCCACGTGAATTCACGTAACTTCACCTAGTGGCATCATTTGTAATTAACTCTAATAAAATAAACCTAATTGTCGTATCTTCAGAGCCTAGACAACTCAGTTTGCACGTGCTGCATGACTCCATAGACGCAACGTTATGAGAAATTTGATTTTTTTTCAAAAAACGTGGTCTCGATTCTAGCCACCTTATTGCCTTTAAATTGATTTTTTTAAAGAGGGTTTTAATTTATTCAATTTCGAATTATGCTAATTACTAATTATGCTAATTGCTAATTTGCTTGACCCATGTTTAAGACTATTGACTTCAAAAAGGTCCGTTTTGCTAGCTATCTTTGGGTTCTTTAAAATCGTCTTTCAACTTTAAGAAAAAAATTTATGTATTCATGATATAGACATTTGCCCTAAAGGAACATTTGCCCTAAAACCACGTTTTGTTCTCCTTTCATACGGTTTAGTGTTTTTCGGTGGAGTATGTTAAATAGGTTAGGTTCCGTGCACCCCTTGGCATGCAAAAAACGCCAAATGGCTACTAATAGACTAATAATTAGGACAAATGGGTTTGGGGCAAATATCCCTTTAGGGCAAATGTCCCATTAGGGCAAATGGGTTTGGGGCAAATATCTCTTTAGGGCAAATGGTTTTGGGGCAAATGTCCCTTTAGGGCAAATGTCCCATTAGGGCAAATGTCCCTTTAGGGCAAATGTCTCTTTAGGGCAAATGTCCCTTTAGGGCAAATGTCTCTAGGGCAAATGTCCCTTTATTGCAAATGTCCCTTTATTGCAAATGTCTCTAGGGCAAATGTCTCTTTAGGGCAAATGTCCCATTAGGGCAGATGTTTCTTTAGGGCTAATGGCTTTAGGGCAAGTGTTGTTAGGGTAAATAGCCCACACCCATTCGTTAATATGTTCTACAGGAATTAAGGTAAATTCATGTCATTTCGAATTGCTGTTTGGTTGCTACAGACTTTTAGGCAACTTAGGAACTACAAAATTGACCCGTGTCTCGTGGCACGTGAAACTGGATTACCTAGGCTCGTAATTTTTTTGAATATTAGTCAACGCACGTGTTCGTATGCAACGTCCATTCGATCAATAGCCTTTTCAATTAAAGTTTCAGCATGTTGATAGTCAAACTTGACCTTTTCTACGCCGTCCGAATTTTCAACCTGTTGTTGTTTGGTATATTTGATTATTTTAGAAAAGTTTTCAGAAATTAAAATTATTTATTATTACAAAACTAGTGGGGTAACCCGTCATAAATGACGGGAGCAAAATTCACAGGCAATTGTGCCCAGCATTAGAATTTCTTTTCCTCCGCCCTTTTATGACGTCAGACCAAGTAACAAACCAATTAGAAATTGATGACGTTCATAAAGGGCGGAGCAAAAGAAATTCTAATGCTGGGCACAATTGCCTGTAATAAACTGTAGTTTAATTTTGCTACTATTATCCCCTACCCTTTTTATATTTGAAAGAGAAAATGAGTTTTTCATTTTCTCTGGTGTGCGCATGCGCGTCGTTTGTTCTTTTTTTACTCTTTTCATTTCAATTTCAGTCACCCCTCCTCCTTTTTTCCTCCCTCCACGTTTCTCTCTCTCTCCTCCTCTCTCCCCCTTCTACCCTTTCCAACCTTTTCCCCTCTCCAATTTAATATCATGGGGTTCTTGGATGGGGAGAGTGCAACATATAGTTGACCTTGAGAAAACAAGGGATTCAAGGAACCCTATAGACCTCCATTGCTTTAATATATGCTTTCATATATCAAATAACCAACTTTTTTTCATTGTGCGCATGTGTACGCACATGTACACACGTGTGCGCATGTGTACGCACATGTACACACGTGTGCGCATGTGTACGCACATGTACACACGTGTGCGCATGTGTACGCACATGTACACACGTGTGCGCATGTGTACGCACATGTACACACGTGTGCGCATGTGTACGCACATGTACACACGTGTGCGCATGTGTACGCACATGTACACACGTGTGCGCATGTGTACGCACATGTACACACGTGTGCGCATGTGTACGCACATGTACACACGTGTAAGCATGTGTACGCACATGTACACACGTGTGCGCATATGTATATAGATAATCACACATGTATGTACTCATGTACATGACATAGTTACATGTGATGCGCATGCGTCATTCATTTGTAATAATACGGGTTTAAAATGAAAATACGTCACATGTATTCTAATATACAAAAATAATAACAGAACATAGAAAGGAACACCCCTCCTAAATAATAGAAAAGTCCCCCCTTTCTGCTACAACTGGAAAGAGGAAGAATCGAGATTTTTTTTTTAAAAAATTACGATTTTGAAAAATCGAAATTTTATATATCGAATCGCTCTAAAATTCCAATTTTTTTCCAGTTTCATCGTCAGAATGTTTACATCATTTTAGGTCTGATGACATTTTATTGTAGGTGGCCCCGTTTTCGAGTTGTTCGACCCACTAAAAATTATGACCAAAAACTCAAAATTTGTTTCTAAAAAAATCATAAAAAAATAACCCCTGGGTAAAATTTTCTAATTTTTTGTCAGGAGCTTCATATTGACCCACGGAATCAAATAAAAAATACTGCATGTCTTTATCTCATTCCGTTCTTGAGTTGTTCGAGGAACTAAATCGGTTCCGGACACACACACACACATACATACACACACACAGACATCCTTTTTTTCCCCTTTTCTTGCATGATCCTATATACCTCCATTGCTCTTTAGAGCAATGGAGGTCAAAAAGCGGTTCATTTATTCATTTAAATTTATATAAATTTCGATGTGCTTCAAGGTTTTTGTCCTTGTTTGTACAGCGTTAATCACACACACAGACCTGGCTTAATATATATATATATATATATATATATATATATATATATATATATATATATATATATATATATTGTTTATTATTAACAGGTTACATCACAAAATTACTTTATAAAATCCCCACAATTTAGAGAAATACGAATGGACCAGGAACGCTGCGGAGCACGGTGTAAGTCCGAAGTATTAGCCCTAAGTTCTTCCAAAAGAAGTTCGCAACGGTATGATTGTCATAAATTTATGATTTCATTTCTGTAATGAGGCCTCAAGTTATTTGACTGAAAACATTTATCTGCGTTTCTTTAATAAAAAGTAATTATTTTTTTTTTTAAATATTATATATATATTAAGCCAGGTCTGTGTGTGTGTGTGTGTGTGTGTGTGTGTAACATCGGAATTTATATAAATTTAAATGAATGAACCGCTTTTTTCTCAAGGTCAACTATATGTTGCACACTCCCCATCCAAGAACCCCATGATATTAAATTGGAGAGGGGAAAAAGTTGGAAAGGGTGGGAGGGGGGAGAGAGAGAGAGAGAAACGTGGAGTGGGAAAAAAGGGGGAAGGGGGAAACTGAAATTGAAATGAAAGGAGTAAAAATGGAACAAACGACGCGCATGCGCACACCAGAGAAAATGAAAAACTCATTTTCTCTTTCAAATATAAAAAAGGGGAGGGGATAATAGTAGCAAAACGTCATCAATTTCTAATTGGTTTGTTACTTGGTCTGACGTCATAAAAGGGCGGAGGAAAAGAAATTCTAATGCTGGGCACAATTGCCTGTGAATTTTGCTTGTTATTGAATTGGGTTACCCCACTAGTATTCTATAAAATTATTGAATGAATATTTTATTTTTCTCGATGATGGAATAAGAAGTGGATTTTGTAATAGCACGCTATTTGCAGTTCGAATGCCTATCTTAAATACTAGAATGTACAATATTTTAGGTCATTTACTTACAGTTAAAATTTCTTCTGCATAAGCAATGCAAGCCATGACACTAGCTCTGGTGTACTAAAATTGGAATATTTTTTTTAAAAAATGATAAATGAATAGTTGTACTGTTATTCAAGTTATGCCACTTAAGGTGGCGTAATACATATTCATTTTGCTTTTGTCCCTCCAGATGTCGCCACTGCAATGGCTAATGCTATATGCGCCATAGCCGTTTTTGTCAAATTTAGATGGAAAAACGTCAAGCGAAACTTTTTTCGTACCAAGATTACAAAGAAATTCAAATTTTTTTCCAAACTAGAATGGCAAAGGATTATGCTGAACGTGTTTTTATGGTAATATCTTATAAAATAAACATTTTATGAGTTCAGTTTGAAAATGACTCCATTGAAATTTCATGAAAAACTATTTTCGGCCTTTTTCAAACTGTCATAAAAAGTTTATTTTTAAAGATATCATCATGAAGAAACTTTTAGCATTATCAGTGTTATCACCGACTATTCCAGTGTCTAAAACACTAAATTTTTCGTATCGGTTTTTTTTTCCTGAGAAACGTTCACTTGAAAAATAGAAATTTTCTCACGCAGGTGCGCCATCTGAGGGAGGGGGTGGAAAATAAAATAATTATCTATAAAGCCACCTTATCTAGAATGCCACCTCGTGCAAGCTAATTTGGGAACTCTGATTATTCTGTCTTTCAAGAGCAAAATTTATAAAAAAAAAACTAGAAGGAGTTTTAGATACTAGAAGGGTAGCTCAATCTCTCCAGGGTGTTTTTTTAAGTTAATATCTTTCAAAATAAACGTTATAAAACACAAAAAGGTTATTTTGAAAGATATCAACATGAAACTCGGATATAGACATTTGCCCTACAGGGACATTTGCCCTAAAACACTTGTTCTAAAAGGACATTCGCCCTAAAAGGACATTTGCTCTAAAAGGACATTTGCCCTAAAGGGACATTTGCCCTAAAACTATTTGTCCTAAAACCATTTGCCCTATAATTACTTTTTTGTTCTTGCTTTTCATACTGTTTAGTGTCTTTCGGTGGAGGATATTAAATAGGTCCTGCATGCCGCTGGCACATAAACAACGCCAAATGACATAAATTTACACTACTGATTAGGGCAAATGTCCTTTTAGGGCAAGCATCTTTAGGGCAAATGTCCCAAACCCCATCATGAAACTACCCTTCAATGATTAAGCTGTCTTTCCAGTTTCTAAAACACTTTCAAGTTTCTCTTCCTTTTGCACCTAATATATGGGATAATCAGAGTTTTAGCGACATTTACACTTTAAAACCAACTTAAGACCTTGTTGAGATTACATATGATAGTCAGCATGGTTTACTTAGCTGTCGTTTATGTGAAACTCAGCTCATTCTTTTGGTTGGTTACCTTGAGCAAATTTTAAACGAGGGCAATCAAGGTAGATTTCGTTTTTTTTATCGATTTCTACAAGGCATTTGAGTTGACACAGTTCCACACTCCAAACAATGCTAGTCGGCAACTATGGCCGGCAGTGCCATGCCGCCTGGAAGAAGTTTCCATTGTATGCATTGTATGAAATTAAATGGTCTAACGTCCACTATAACGTGACGTGCGGAACTGGCTTGCGAACTTCCATGCCAGAAGTCTCGAGGCGGAATCAAAAAAAACTTTTTTCTTTTTCCACGCAGCAGCGCACCTATGTGCGCAGGGATAGACTAAAGGAACCAGGGAAGAAATGTGCTCACGTGGTATTCAGACACCACTCAGGTGTCTTCGTTTGCCGGCATACCGGATTTTAAACAGCAGGTGTTCATTCGAATTGTGAAGGGTGAGCGTTTGTTATTTTGGACTATGCTTCCACAAGTGGTGGAGTTGTGGCAGTGCGTTATATGGGCGGAGTTCCAAATAGAATGTTCCACATGATAGTTCGGGGTGGTGCAGCATGCCATAGTGGGCGACTAGCTTTAATGGCAAAAAAATAGTCAGTATGGTTTCGGTACTTCTTTGAATGATAGGAAACAAACAGTTGTTATGCATCAGGGTTCCCCAGGGTAGTGCGGTGGGTCTGTTATTGTTTCATTTATTCATCAATGACCCTAGTATTCATGTGAGCAGTAACTGCCGGCTGTTTGCTAATGATACATTAATTCATCTGGAGTTAACTTTTGATGATGATTGTCATATTATTGAAAATGTCTTGAAAGCATGTTGTGCTAAAGCCTAGTACACACCGGATTCTTTGCTGCGATACATTGTTGTGGGACTGCTCCGATTCAATGTTGTGGGGCAGAATCGCAACATTGTTCCATGTCCACACCTACATTCAGTGTTTCTTCCTCCTTATTGCTTTCCCCATCTAAATATCACCAGCGGAAGTGGCCCTTGCAATATGGGCCTACAAGGTGATTCATAAAGAGGGGCAAATAAAGCAGAAAGAGTGGTGGGCACACAAGCTCTTCTCAGCAGAGAGCACATTTGGTTTAAGCCTTTTGGACATCCTGAAAATTGGAAGATGGGGCAGGATTTCTAAATTTCATTTCTTTTAGTTACCATTGTAGTCAGAAGACTATAACTTCCCACAAACACAATTTATACAGAAGGTCCTCAGTTAGTTTAACAATATTTTCAGTGGTCCACATCTTTTACTACACTTAAAAAACGATGTTGGACCATCGAAAAAGACTCAAAAGACGTCCACACTATGAAATGTTTCCCATTTCGATGGGACTCAAAAAACATGAATCTGAGCTGCTGCGATTCAGCCCCGCAACATTTCAACATTGTTGCGGGACAGAATCGCAACAGACGAGATTCAGCCCTGCAACAATGTATCGCAATAAAGAATCCCAGTGTGTACTACCCTTAAGGGAATCCAATGGCGTTTCCATATTACAATAGGGTCCATTCCAGTCGTGGACTGTGGACTGATAACTATTTAGGGATAAAGCTTCTAAACTGTCTTGGAAACCACATGTTGAACAGATTATTTCCAAGTCAATGCAAATGTTAAGGTTTAGCCAATGACTTCGAAAAGGATGTCCGAAAGGCGTTAAGAGCATACCAAATCACTCGTATGCCCACATCTAGAATATTGCAGCACCGTGTGCAATCTCCACAATGCAGAGTTACTTGATTCTGTTGAAATGGTTCAACGAAGTGCTGCTGAATTGTTTGTGATTAAGGTGCAGTCACACTAGGCTGGTTTACAAGCCGCTGGTTGCTGCTGGCTATTAGCAGCAACAGCAAGCAGCAGCTGCTTTGGGTTCACACTTGCCCATTCACTGCTGGTATTAGCAGTGCAAGTCATCCAATTACCGTTTTGCAAAAACACAAACTCTAACAACAACCAACCCAAGCAGTGGAGTTTCAACTACCACTAGTGTCACTACTAGCGACAAAGGGTTCGCACTAGATGGCAGCAGCAGGAAGGGAGGTAGGCTGGGCAGCTGGTAGCTGCTAAAGTTGGACATGTCCAACTTCACCAGCCGCTGTTAAAATCACTAGCCCGCTGGAGAAAGCAGCTGCTAGTAGCAGTTCAGACTATGCTGCTAGAGCGCTACAACCAGCCAGCAGTAACCAACCTAGTGTGACTGCGCCATAAATGAGTGACAAAAATGCTTTTGGAGCTTGGTTGGAACAGTGGACAAATTTTAGTTTGCATGAAAATAAACTTGTATTTCGGGCTGTTCATTTTCTGAGTAGTGCATTATTTGAGCTGCAGTCGTAACACGTTGCAATTGTTATTAGAAATTGCAAGCTTGCGTGCTGCAAATGGATTTCTGTCCATCTGCGACAGGCCTTCTTGGCTGCTTTTCGTAGCAATTTTTTATATTCAAATGTGGGTTCCAACCCCATTTTAAGCTATACTTAATTACCTGGTTGTTTATTGCTAGTAGAACACCTTTTTGGCTGAAGTCTTTTTTTGTAACTTCTTTAAAACATGCCTTGAAAATTTCCTTTTCCTGCAAACAAATGCAATCATTATTGACTCGTTTTATAACATTGTAACAATTTATTCATTTATTTTTACCTCCTCCATATGCGACATATTACAATTTGTCTTCTCCGTGTTTTGCTCTTTGCACTAAATAAAGTGAAATAATAATCATTTGGATTGAAACTTATCACAAAACTGTTGTACGAATTGAATTTCGTAAAGAACGCGCGCGCGTGTGTGTGTGTGTGTGTGATTAACGCTGTACAAATATTTATATAAATTTAAATGAATAAATGAACCGCTTTTTTTTCTCAAGGTCAACTATATGTTGCACTCTCCCCAACCAAGAACCCCATGATAGTAAATTGGAGAGGGGAAAAGGTTGGAAAGGGTAGAAGGGGAGAGAGAGAGAGAAACGTGGAGGGGGAAAAAGGGGGAGGGGGTGACTGAAATTGAAATGAAAGGAGTAAAAAAGGAAAAAACGATGCGCATGCGCACACCAGAGAAAATGAAAAACTCATTTTCTCTTTCGGGGAGGGGGGGGAGATAAAACGGGGAGGGGATAATAGTAGCAAAATTAAACTACAGTTTATCACAGGCAATTGTGCCCAGCATTAGAATTTCTTTTGCTCAGCCCTTTTATGAACGTCATCAATTTCTAATTGGTTTGTTACTTGGTTTGACGTCATAAAAGGGCTGAGCAAAAGAAATTCTAATGCTGGTCACAATCGCCCATAATAAATTCTAGTTTAATTTTGCTACTATTATCCCCTCCCCTTTTTATATTTGAAAGAGAAAATGAGATTTTCATTTTTTATGGTATGCGCATGCGCGTCGTTTGTTCCTTTTTTTACTCCTTTCATTTCAATTTCAGTCACCCCTCCCACTTTTTCCCCCTCCACATTTCTCTCTCTCTCCCCCTTCTACCCTTTCCAACCTTTCCCCCTCTCCAATTTAATATCATGGGGTTTTTGGATGGGGAGAGAGCACAACATAATGTTGACGTTGAGAAAAAAAGCGGTTCATTTATTTAAATTTATATAAATTCCGACGTGCTTACACGTTTTTGTCCTTGTTTGTACAGCATTACACAAACAGGGAACGAAAAAAAGACAGACTGGGCTTAATACAGTGCGTTTCATATATATAGACGCACCCCAAAAATGTGTTATATCTCGAGTCAAACTTGATGGATTCGCCTGAAATTTTGACCATAAATAGATCATCTTTTAGTACAAACTATCTTTTAAATAGAATTTTTTTTCTTAAAAAGGTAAAAATTAAAAAAATTAAAAACTGGAAAATGGCCGTTTCATAATTATAGACGCACTAATGAACTTTTCACTTTAATTAAGTATTGTGACAAAATAACATTCGGAACCCAACAGTAACATTAAAATTTATAAGGTATATGACTGTCCTGATGTTTTAGAACTTACATTGTTTTCTACATACTTTAAACTAGATTTATAAACACAAATACAGAAATTCTGTCCCGAAGCAGCTAAAATGGCACTTTTCAACCTTTATATTGCAGCATATTCATGGCAATATGCTTAATAATCACGTAGGATGATGTTCCAAAAGTTTTCTACAAGATTTAAGTCCGGGGGACACGCTGGCCATTTGAGAGTGGTGATATTTTGGTTCCGTAACCATTCCTTCATTAGGTTATTGGAGGAAACTGGGGAATTTTCTTGCTGGAATACTAAGCTAATGCTATGAAATTGATGTTTTATGGCAGTACATACTCTCGTAACAATGTCTGAAAATCGCTGATATTTGTTTTGGTTGAAATAAAGGCAAAATTCCTCATTCCAAAGGTGCTAAACACTTCGCATATTGTCAGGCTTCCACCACCATTGGAAAAAATTCATCCAAGATGATTCTGATGGTTTTTATTATTTTCTTCATATTAGAAGGAGGTGAGGAGAAAACCACAATATTTTTCTAAACAAAATTTTGGCAGTGGGGGAGCCTAATAATATGGGGAAGATTTAGTGCCTTTGGTACGAGCAGCTTAGTTTTTGAAAAGCAGGCTCAGCCTTTATTTCAACCAAAAGAAATATCAGCGATTATCAGACATTGTTACGAGAATATATACTGCCATGAAACATCAATTCCATAGCATTAGCTTAGTATTCCAGCAAGAAAATGCCCCAAATTTCCTCCAATAACCTAATGAAGGAATGGTTACCAAAATATCGCAACCCTCGAATGGCCGGCGTGTCCCCCGGACTTAAATCTTGTAGAAAACTTTTAGGACATCATTGTACGTGATTATTAAGTAGATTGCCGTGATTATACTACAATATCAAAGCTGAAAAGTGCCATTTTAGCTGCTTCGTGATAGAATTTCTGTAAATATGTTTATAAATCTAGTTTAAAGTATGTAGAAAACAATGTTTTAACTTCTAAAACATCAGGACAGTCATATACCTTATAAATTTTAATGTTACTATTGTGTTCTGAATGTTATTTTGTCACAATACTTAATTAAAATGAAAAGTTCATTAGTGCGTCTATAATTATGAAACGGCCATTTTCCAGTTTTTAATTTTTTTAATTTTTACCTTTTTAAGAAAAAAAATTCTCTTTAACAGAAAGTTTGTAATAAAAGATGATCTGTTTATGGTGAAAATTTCTGGTGAATCCATTAAGTTTAACTCGAGATATAACCCATTTTTGAGGTGCGTCTATATATATGAAACGCACTGTATATAAAATGTATTTTAATGAAATTTTAATTCCTGTCTTTCCGAATTTTTTTTGTTTCTTCGAGAAAGCAATACTCCGAATTTTGTCAGTCCTGGTAATTATTTTAGGTTTAACATTATATGAAGACGTGTAAATAATATTATGCTTAAAAACACGTGTTAGTTTCATGTAAATTTAAAAACAATATTGAGATAAAATTTGACGAATACACTGTACTTACAGAAACAAATTGGAATTTCACAGCAGAAAATACCAAGCAGAAAAAATAGAATTTAAAAAATGCCATTTTTGGAGGTTTTTCCGTTTCAATTGGTTTACTTCGGTTGTGAAATTTACTTTTAACGCTTGGTTTTTTTTTTAAATGCGAGCAGCGTTAAGTACTATCCTAGGTAAAAACAGCTAATGGTGTTTTTCAGGTTTCTAGCTATACTTTTCATATAATACGTGTTGCGAAACGTTGTACCAATGCTTACGTGTACTTTATGTTTCGAACGTCGTTGAAAATCGGAAGTAAATGTCATTCGGAATTGATTGATTTTTTTTTTATGAAAAGCTCGCGTTGTTATGACTAGGGCTCGGATTTTTATGCAATATCAAGCAGCTGTTTCTCATTCTGTGGCGCAAGTGCCAATTGTGAAGTAACCATCTCAGTTTAGATCAATTAACAATTTTTTTTTTCAATCAAAACCACTGGTTAGAGGCTAGAACTGTAGTTGACAACTGATATTAAGCAGACATTTTAGCCTCTAACCAGCCTTTTTAATTAGAGAAAAAAAAAGCATAATTGCATTTGTTCTAATGATGATGATTACTTCACAATAATTGGCACTTGGGCCACAAATTGGGAAACACTTGCTGGATATTGCATAAAAATCCGAGCCCTAGTTATGACTGCAAACAGACAAGTGTAGGTTACATTTGAAATAATTTTTTTTTAAAGGACTGTTGCAGTAATACGACATAATTATCACAACCTTCCCGGTTGTTTCGACAAAAACCCACGGTTCACACCGTGCCGACTCCGTTTAGGGGGGAAGGATCGTATGTGGACAACATACGATCCTTCCCCTCTAAACGGAATCGACACGGTGTGAACCGTGGGTGTTTTTGTCGAAGCAACTGGGAAGGTTGTGACAGTGTCGTATTGCGCTCACCTCTCGGCTAACCCTTGGGTAACATTGGGTGATTCACAGAGTCCCCGATCGCCGATGGCGATGGTAGATTTTCCTTGCAACTCAACGAGAAAATGACAGAACAAGTCATGTTTGTCGCCGGACCAATGCGGTTACTGCATGGCCTGCGAAACATACTGGCGCTTGGCCAATTTTTTGTTATTCTATCACTCGATCAGCATATATTTAAGGTGCACATCGCACTTTGAACCATCAAAATTGGACAACTTTAAATATGAAAAATAATCATATTGCCGCCGCGACTGTTGTGTATTTTAAAAAAATTAACGTTTCTTCTTTAACACTGGGTCTATAGGGGTTTAATAGAAAAACGATGCTAGCGTTCTTTGCGGAGATTTTTTGAAGTAATTTTGCGATGTAGCCTCTTAAACTTTTCTGAAACTTTGTTGTTTTCCAATTTATAGTATGGTCTTCAAAGACTTCCCACAAAAAAATTCTTGTGGTCAGCAATTTCAAGATGCGCCCAAACCCATGTCCCCCACTTTCTGAATTGATGAATAAATTAAGCAAGGTCATCTCTTTTTTGTGATAATCTGTTTCAGACAAAATAAAACTTTAGAACAGTTTTAAAAAAAATATTTCTGTGCAGATCATCACGAAACATGACATACTCGCTTTTATAAAAAAAATGGTCTAAAAAGTAAGAAGGAAACAACAACATAGTCTGTTCTTGTCTTGTTGGTGTATATATATGTATATATGTGTGTATATATATATATATATATATATATATATATATATATATATATTAATATATATATATATTAATATATTAAGCCAGGTTTGTGTGCGTGTGTGGGTATCTATCGGTAATAACGCTGTACAAACCTTGAAACACGTCGGAATTTATATAAATTTAAATGAAGAAATGAACCGCTTTTTTTCTCAAGATCAACTATATGTTGCACACTCCCCATCCAAGAACCCCATGATATTAAATTGGAGAGGGGAAAAGGTTGGAAAGTGTAGAGGGCGGAGAGAGAAACGTGGAGGGGGAGAGAAACGTGGAGGAAGAAAAAAGTGGGAGGGGGTGATTGAAATTCAAATGAAAGGAGTAAAAAAAGGAAAAAACGACGCGCATGCGCACACCAGAGAAAATGTAAAACTCATTTTCTCTTTCAAATATAAAAAAGGGAAGGGGATAATAGTAGCAAAATTAAACGAGAATTTATCACAGGCAATTGCGCCCAGCATTAGAATTTCTTTTGCTCCGCCCTTTATGAACGTCATCAATTTCTAATTGGTTTGTTACTTGGTCTGACGTCATAAACGGGCGGAGGAAAAGAAATTCTAATGCTGGGCACAATTGCCTGTGAATTTTGCTCCCGTCATTTATGACGGGTTACCCCACTAGTTTTCAAATATTTCAGAAGGTGGTAGAAACAAACAAACAAATTATGAAGTTAAATAAAGGCGAGTAAAATGGGTTCACTCGCTGAATTCGTCAAGTTTCGAAAAGACCCTTTCAACACTGGACGAATGATAGTTTCACACAGTGTTTTCGTGAGACGGATGTCGGATGCCGAACGTTCAACGAGTGACATTGGATGGTATTGGAAGGCATTTGGCCAGGTGTCGGTTTCCTTGTTCCTCGTCAAAGGGCTTCTCCGATATTCGAATGTGTTTAACCCCACCATTTAATGACTTGGTCCCATGATTGGTTCCACTGTTTACCCTAAGGTTGGAACCAATGTTGGAACCAATGTTGGAGATACATAGTCTGACCGGTTCGTCAATTGCGAAACGTACAAGTGTCCAACTGGCAAATGTTGTACAAAAATATGGGTACAAAGTTGTATCCAACGTTGGGCACATAGTGTGTTCCAGGCTTTAAGCTGCGTACACAACAGGCCAATGAACGGTAGCCAACACATTCTGTCGAATGTTGGTCGCCAATATTTGGAGTTCGGATTGCTCGTCGACATTGACCAAACTGCGTGGTGCTAATTAATTGGGACATTTTCCATACCTAGTTGGTAAATGATGACTGGACTGGGGGGTTAGAACCCAACGCCCAACCCCGTATACAGTGCGGAAGGCCTTCCAACGAATACCCTTTGATGTACCCACTGGTTACTGAACCTTAGCCAAGGCTAACGAATGCGTTGGGTGTCGTTCGTTACTACGTACAATTGATTATCGAAGGCTAATAAATTCGTTGGCCCGTGTGGGCCTAGCGTGGGCTTTCCATTTCCATAACGTAGTAAATGCCACATAAGAGTGAAACACGTTTTTAATCGAAAATGGGTTTTAAACGCCATGCTTATTTGATGGGAATTCTCTTGTCAAGAAAGTGTTTAATTGTTGTGCAAGTCATAACGTTGTAACAGCCAATAGCAATTCGAGTGGCAACCTAACCACTCACTTAGTGACGATAGTCACGTTGTTAATGCCAACAATGTCGCTATAGTGACAACTTGTCAGTGGGTGTGGGACATTTGCCCCAAAGACACTTGCCCTAAAGCCATTTTTTCTGTAGACACTTGCCCTAAAACCATTTGTTCTAAAGGGACATTTTCCCTAAAACCATTTGCTGTACAGGGACATTTGCCCTATTCAGTAGTGTAAATGCACGTCATTTGGCGTTTTTGGCGCACCTGTGGCGCGCAGAACCTATTTAACATACTCCACTGAAAGAAGTGTCTTTCAGTGGAGTATGAAAACAGTATGAAAAGCGAGAACAAAAAAGTGGTTTTAGGGCAAATGCCCCTTTAGAGCAAATGGTTTTAGGGCAAACGTCCTTTTAGGGCAAATGGTTTTAGGACATATGTCCCTTTAAGGTAAATGGCTTTTGGGCAATAGTGCAAATGTCTATATCCCCTTGTCAGCATATGTTTCATGTTGGCATTTACAACGTTTTTTTTTTTTGGAACTGAAGTTTAAAATTTTTTACTGATAATTTTTAATAAATTCTCTTCATTTGTTAGCTTCCTGTATTACAATATTTTATGGCTTTAATCTAATTGGTTTATTGAGAATTTGCTTTGTTTCTCGTGAAAAATTTAAATTTTGGCATTTACAACGTTTTCAAAATGCACGCTTCAAATATACAAGTTTAGTGTAGAAAACAAAAGAAAGTCATTTGATAAAAAAAAAAAAAAAAAAAAAAAAACAATGTAAACTTTTATTTTATTTTGTACTTTGACAAGTTGCATGCAATTTAAAACGTGTCCATTTCGGCGGAATTCGTGCTTCTTGAAGTTAAAAAGGTGACAACTTTGAAGTTAACTGTTGTGCAAATCTTTGATTTTTTTTGTAGTTTTTTTTTCGTTTTCATTTTTTGTCTGCTTTCTTTAAAGCTTGATGTATTCCGTTTTTTAGTAGTTTGGGCATTTTGCAGTGCTGTAAAAAAAATTCATATTAATTGCATGTTTCAGATTTTTAAGTTGCACACTAGCAACCTCCAATGCAATTCAACTTGCAATGCAACTCGTGATGTGACTTGCAACTAAAACTTTGTAATAAACTTCTATATATCACACTTTGCAACCTAGTTGTCAATCAAGTTTTCAAAACTTCGTTTATGTGAAGGGGACGACACATTCGGGTGAATCTCGTACGGACGTATCGGAAGCCATTTTACTTTTAATCCGCATTTTACTGAATTTTAAAATTTCAAATTCTATTCTGGATATCCAAGTAAAATGCAGCTAAAAAAGTAAAATGACTTTCCATCCACACGATCTGCTGTGAATCTTATAGTGAAAATCGTACATGATTTTCTTCAATGTCTGCCCCCTTTGGTTAATTGTGTCCATATTGTGATCAACTAACAGGAAAGTTTATAAACCGGAAGTCATGAAACCGGGAATTCGTTCAATGTTACTATATGTCATTTCCGGCAAACGGCCTGATTGGTTGTTTGTCAGAAAGTTTACTTGAAAAGTCTCTCAAAGTTGAACGTGTGCAACTCGATGAGACTGAGTTTGACACTAGTTGAAAGGAAAGTTTTATCAAGTTGCATGTTGCATATCACACTATAAACAAGGAAGTTGCATGTCACATTGCACGTTTTATTGCATCAAAAGTTGCTAGCGTGATAGGGGCTTTACAGTAGCAACTTGAAATGCAATTCAACTTGCAATGCAACCTGTGATGTGACTTGCAACTAGAACTTTGTAATAAACGTCTGCAACCTAGTTGCAATCGATTTTTTAAAACCTTTTTAAAAAATAAAATGGCGTCCATACAACAGGCAGACATTATTTACAGGACGCCATTATGATTAGCCCCAAACAGGAAGTTCATAAACCGGAAGTCATGTAACCGGAAATTCATTCAAACTTCTGATGTCATTTCTGGCAAACAGCCTGATTGGTTGTTTGTCAGAAAGTTTACTTGAAAAGTCTCTCGAAGTTGAACGTGTGCAACTCAATGAGACTTGAGTTTGACACTAGTTAAAAGGAAAGTTTTATCAAGTTGCATGTTGCATATAAACATTGAAGTTGTTGCATGTCACAGTGCACATTTTATTGCATTAAAAGTTGCTAGTGTAATAGCGGCTTTACGTACTTCGACTGCCATCTTTAGCACACAGTTGTAGAACGCCTCGATTTGTTTCTAATTATATAATTACATGTATGCAATTAATTAACATAACTGTATAAAAAATAATGTTAATTAAGTTCCTTACTGGGACATCAAGTTTGTGTGTATCAGCTTTTGTTTTACAGTTCTCAACTGTATGTTTCATTGTTTCTTTCGCCTAGATTCAAATGCAACAAGATATAGTACTTAATAACAAAAGTTGTAAAAATTTAGTATGTCAGGGCCTTGTTTCCCCGGGAGCGAAATTTGTCAAATGCCAACTGTTGAAAAATTACAAGTGTTTTACTGTCGGAGAAGTGAGAGCTAATGCGCATGTTTATTAGTTGGCTAATGTAACATCACGATTGGAGAAAAGCCATTCAATAGAAACGAACTCAATTTTAAAAAAAGCACAAATATTCGCCAAAAAAGAGGTTTAAACAAAAGTTGAAATCTTTTTGATGAATATTTGTACTTTTGGCGGTTTTTTTTTTTTTTTGAGTCGCCATCTTTTCTTTTTCGTTTATGGCGAGTGTTTTTTCGACGATTTTTTTTTTCAATTTCTCATCATTTCAGGTAAATTAGTTTATTTTAATTAGTTGTAGGATATATTTAACTAAAATGTTACAGAAAAATAACGCCGTTTCGATGTAAATATTGATGAGAAACGGCAATTTATGGTTTAGTTAAAGTGGTAGAGCAAATGTGGGTTTCTCACTTCAATTGGCCTAACATAATGTACCAAACCATAATTGTGAATAGGCGGGGACCACGTTTGTTCTGTTATTAGTCACCGTATCAAATTTCTTTTCTCCTACTAAAATTAAGTGCTTCCGATGGAGAAAATGTGTTAATGCATTTATATAATGCATTAACACATTTTCTCCATCGGAAGCACTTAATTTTTCACGAGTTGAAATTTTCAGAGTACAAATTTTCGCCCCAGTTGAAACAAGGCTTTAATATGGAGAAAAGAAATTCGATATGGCGAATAACAACAGAACAAACGTGGTCCCTGCCTAGTTAATATTATCAGTTCTTCATTATGTTAGGCCAATTGAAGTGAGAAAACCACATTCGCTCTACCACTTAAACTAAACCATAAATTGCCGTTTCTCATAAATATTTACATCGAAACGGCGTTATTTTCTCTGTAAAACTATAGTTAAATATATCCTACAACTAATTAAAATACACTAATTTACCAGAAATGATGAGAAATTGAAAAAAAAAATCGAGAAAGGAAAGATGGCGACCAGAACGTCCTCAAAAAACGCAAAAATTATATATATAATATACCAGGTCTGTGTGTGTGTGTGTGTGTGTGTGTGTGTGTGTGTGTGTGTGTGTGTGTGTGTGTGTGGAGTAACTGTACAAAACCATTGAAGCACGTCGGAATTTATATAAATTTGAATAAATGAACCGTTTTTTTTCTCAAGGTCAACTATATGTTGAACTCTTCTTTTGGAAAGTGTTGAAGAGGGGAGAGAGAGAAAAGTGGGAGGGGTGAGAGGAAAAGGTTGGAAAGTGTAGAAGGGGAGAGAGAGAAAAGTGGGGGGCGGGGGTGACTGAAATTGAAATGAAAGGAGTAAAAAAAAGAAAAAAACGACGCGCATGCGCACAAATGCCTGTGAATTTTGCTCCCGTCATTTATGACGGGTTGCCCCACTAGTTATATATATAATATCCCAGGTCTGTGTCTCTGCGTGAGTGCCTTTCTATATATCGTTCTTCTTTCTGGGATAACGCTGTACAACCATTGAAGCATGTCGGAATTTATATAAATTTGAATAAATGAGCCGCTTTTTTTCTCAAGGTCAACTATATGTTGCACCCTTCCCATCCAAGAACCCCATGATATTAAATTGGAGAGGGGGAAAAGGTTGGAAAGAGTAGGGGGGGAGAGAGAAACGTGGAGGGAGGAAAAAAGGGGGAGGGGGTGACTGAAATTGAAATGAAAGGTGTAAAAAAGAAACAAACGACGCGCATGAAAAACTCATTTTTATAAAAAAGGGGAGGAAATAATAGTAGCAAAATTAAACTACAGTTTATCACAGGCAATTGTGCCCAGCATTAGAATTTTTTTTGCTCAGCCCTTTTACGAACGTCATCAATTTCTAATTGGGTTTGTTGGGTTTGACATCATAAAAGGGGCAGTGGAAAATAAATTCTAATGCTGGGCACAATTGCCTGTGAATTTTTCTCCCGTCATTTATGACGGGTTACCCCACTAGTGTACAAATATTCACCACAAAAGTTGAATCAATTTCAACCTCTGTTTTTTTGGAATTGAGGGCGTTCTATTGAATCGCTTTTCTCCTATCGATGATGTTATATTAGCCAACTAATAGACATGCGCATTAGCTCACTTCTCCGTAGTAAACACTGTTATTTTTTCAACATTTGACATTTTTACAGGGCGAAAATTTTGGCGCCAGTGGAAATAAGGACTTAGGCCTTGTTTTCATTGGGGCGAAAGTTTCAACTTTTTTAAAATAGAAGAGTAATGACACCCGCCCATTCACTATCATAAGTGGGAGCCACGTTTCTTCTATTTTTCACCAGTTGACATCTTCAAAAAGTTCAAATTTTCGCAATAGTGGAAACAAGGCCTAAAGGTGAGTTTAGTTAGGGTGGCATTAGTTTTGCTTTTGTTCCACGGGATGGCGCCATTGCAGTGGCTACTGCTATGTTCCACAGACGTTTTTTTGTAAAATTTGCACGCATAAAAGTCAAGCGAACGTTTTTTCGAAACAACATTACGAAAAATTTCAAATTGTTTTGAAAACTAGAATGGTAAAAGATTATGCTAAAAGTTTTTTTCATGGCGATATCTTAAAAAACTAAACATTTTGTGACAGTTTGACAACGTCCCGTTTTTTTTTTTTGGTTTTTCCATTGAAATTTCATGAAAAATTATTTTTCGCCTATTTTTCAAACTTGTCATAAAAACTTTATTTTGAAAGATTTCATCATGAAAAAAACTTTTAGCATTATCACCAAACTATCCTAGTTTCTAAAACATTTTGAATGTTTCTCCTGAAAAACGTTCGCTTGACCTCCTACAGAACATAATTACCGTGCAGATGCGCCATCTGGTGGGACGAAAAACAAAATAAATATCTATAAAGCCACCTTAAATTTTTATTTGTGATTAGTCGGTGGTTGCATTGTATTTGACTCACACTTTCTTCTAATGACTCCATGTTGGTGATAGCCGTTTTGACTAGGTTTGTCGCTTTGCCGTCAAGAATTTTAATGGTATCCTCGCCATTAACCTGCTCTTCCTGTGGTTTTATTTAGTAAATATAAGAAGTAAATATAAAAAAACTACGTTTGTGTCTAAAAGTAAGTTATTTATTTTACGGTCAAAAAAGCGTCGACCGATCCCGGTCGGTTAGGACCCGGCAGAGTGGTGAGCAGCCCCGGGCCTACTTCTGACCAGTCGTGACCGAAAGTGGGCCGACCGTGGTCAAAAGTGACTACGGGGGCCGTACGTTGGGAACGGTAAAAAAAAGTTACTCCCGTGGGGAGTAAACCCCTGACAACATTATGACTTAGGTACCCTCTCCTATAACGGCGGATCCTGCACATGTAGTTCAAGGATCCGTCAAAATTTGATAGAATAATAGGTCACTAGCGGTAGCCCACTGAGAACCTCCGTGAGCATGGGCATTGCCGTCTATCATTTTACATAGGAAAGACTGAACCGTCCTTCTATTGTATTTATCATTGCGTTATTTCGGCTCAGAGAGTTGAGTGCCGTTTTGGTGTGTGTTGATCGAGCAGGTTCATTCTGACGATTAGCGCGGTTCGTGTCCCGTACGTTTTTAACAATTTCCCCCGCTCTTTTTATTGTGGGGGACTTTTATTTAGGTTCGCGCGCTGCAGGCGCACACAAAAAACGCCAAATTAGTTTTATTTCATTTTATTTCATTTAATTAATTTCCGGGGCTATTTCCTGTGATGGACCCTTCTCGACTTGATAGAATCTGCTTACTTTGTGACACGAGATGAGTTCGGACTCGTGTTAACAGTGATTGGCTAGGCCACTGATTCTATTGGTCCGGAAGGACTATAGGCCAATATAATATACACTTTTACGCCCCCCAAAAGCCCTTAAAAGGACTCACAGTCTCGAGAATCTTTGTCTCCCGTCAGGCATGCACCCAATAAATTACCCTTGAAGATCGGATCGTGCTTCAAACTGGATGAAAACGCTACTTAAAACACAACACTTTATACATATATTCCCAGAGCACCTTTTTAATTGGTTACCTAAGGGTCTCGGGCCCAAATGGACCAATCAATAGATTGGTCCAGTTGCCCAAGATCCATTAAATCGTTTTCACACAGAGGTATGAAATCTAAAAACGAAAACAAAATCACATTAAAGCCTCGTTTTCACGGGGATAGTTCTTTCATGAAAGTTGCGATAGTTGACTCTCACGATAGCAACTGTCTACATGTCTTGATGTAACGTGATAGTTCTGTCATGACAGTGTGACTCAGTCTACTTCACACTTGTGTTTGAGTCAACAACTGTTGCCTTTCCCTCCAGAAGCCAAATTTCCCTACAAAGTGGATATTTCCCTACAAGTGGCCACTCAACTACTATTACTATTGCGCAGTACTATCAACTATCTAGTCAAACGATGTAGTGTGATAGTGCTATCGCAACAGTGTTGATAGTGACTATATTGCAACACTCAGTGAGTCATGATCCTCTCAGAACACTAGCCGTGACTCGTGCGTGACTCATCTCTGTCCCTCCCTCCGTCTATATTTAAACTCGGTCAGTGGATTGATACCTTTAGGACCATGGTCCATTGAACCGGGTTACACCTCACAGGTGTACACAGGCCCAAGGTATAAAAAAGATCATGTTCCTCTTTGTTCCTTGTCCACTCTTTTGCTCAACATTTGTACTACGTCGATCTTAAGGTTATCTGTACAAGAATGAATAAAGTGTTTATAGTAAGAACATGCATTGTCTTTATGTTTGGAAACTAACCCTTTTCTGAACAGGCCAGAGACACAATAGGGGAAGAAGACGTACCGATCTCTTCTTCAGATGGAAGAAGAAACACCGGCGATCAGAAGTGGATGGTAACCATCCTTCTGAGAGATTTCACCCCTACTCATGGAGGATGACTACAATCCATCACCATCCGCCTACTTTGGTAGCTCCAATCTTCGTCGTGTGGCTACCACACGAGCGAGAAAAGAGACGAGCTACGACTGGCCCAAAATGTCTCATTCATGTGGCTACTATAGTGAACGGCTCATCAGCAGTTTCCATGGGTCATTAATAGATGGCGCTGCGAATGCGAGTCTGCGTTCACTTTCCTATTTAAAACGATAGACGGCAGTACACATGCTCACGAAAGTTCCCCGTGGGCTAATGCTAGTTAATTAACAGGTCGCACTAGTAAAGGCTGTTTACAAAATTTTAGCTCTCTATTTTATGGGGAATTTGGTTAAAATAAGGGAAATAGAAGTTCACGCAAATGGACAACGGCCACATCAAGTTAAATAAAAGCTTGTAAAAATGCAAAATTTGATTTTACTTTTTTGGCCGGGGGGGGGGCGTGTAAGTTAACCGCGTATTCAATGGAGTTTAACATAAGAGTTAGAAATTCGCGATTTTGAAACAGTTTTTAAAAATAGAACCTCACTTACCAATTTTTTGTCATTCTATCACTCGATCAGCATATATTTAAGGTGCACATTGCACTTTGAAAACTTAATATTGGACAAGTTTAAATATGAAAAATAAACATATTGCCGCCGCGACTGTCGTGTATTTTAAAAATTAGCATTTTTTCTTTAACATTGGGTCCATATGGGCTCAATAGAAAACGATGCTAGCGCTTTTTTCGGAAACTTTTCGAAGTAATATTGCAATGTAGTTAGTTAATATAGAAAAGATGTACTTACAATTACGAGTCCTTGTTTTAGGACAAAGCAAGAAAGTATTTCGGCCCTCTGCTCCTAAAATTGTTTCAGTAATAATAACAATAATAAAAAATCATTAACTACATTGGGCTACATTGCTATTACAGTAGAGTCCCGATTATCCGAGAACCGATTATCTGTGGTTTTCGTGTTATCCGAGCAAGTCTTTTTAGATATTTCTATATTCTTTTTCTTGCCCTAAAGACATTTGCCCTATGGACACTTGCCCTAAAAGGACGTTTTCCCTAAAACCATTTGCCCAACAGGGACACTTCCCCTAAAACCATTTGCCCAAAAGGGACACTTCCCCTAAAACCATTTGCCCTATGGACACTTGCCCTAAAACCATTTGCCCTAAAAGGACGTTTTCCCTAAAACCATTTGCCCAAAAGTTACACTTGCCCTAAAACCATTTGCCCTATGGACACTTGCCCTAAAACCATTTGCTCTAAAAGGACGTTTTCCCTAAAATCATTTGCCCAAAAGGGACACTTGCAATAAAACCATTTGCCGAAAAGGGAGACTTGCCCTAAAACCATTTGCCCTAAAGGGACATTTGCCCCAAAAACCATTTGCCCAAAAGGGACACTTGCCCTAAAGTCATTTGCCCAAAAGGGACACTTGCCCTAAAGGGACATTTGCCCTAAAAGGACGTTTTCCCTAAAACCATTTCCCTCTCTTTTCATACGATTTAGTGTCTTTCGGTGGATTATGTTAAATAGGTTCTGTGTGCCGCAGGCGAGCAATTTACACTACTGATTAGGACAACTATCCTTTTAGGGCAAGCAGTTTTAGAGCAAATGTTTCTTAGGGCACGTGTCTTTAGGGCAAATCTCCCACACCCATTATTTTTATTATTATTATTTTTATTAATTATTATTAGGGACTTAAAGAGACCATTACCTGCAGGAATTTTTTGTTTGAAATATATTGTCAAGACTTTGCCAACGATTGCTAAAACGATTTTTAAAATTAAAAATAACTCATTAAAATCATAAAACAAAATTAAAAATAAAGTGACTTTTTCATGAGTCACCAAACGACGCCATTTTAAATTTCTAAAAACGAAAGTCCACCCCTCAATTTAGTGTCAAACGTTGTCAACTCACATTTCCCATAATTCCTTAATGAAATACATGTATTCCCTATTCATATTCAACTCAATTCAACTTTCACATCAACTCCAGAGCCACGAAGGCAGAGGGAATAATTCAAATAGGAATAGGGAATACATGTACTTGAATAGGGAATTAACAATAATGTGAGGTGACAACATCAGAATTCGATTAGAGGAGTATACTTGGTTTTTTTATTGCCAATGTCTGTTGTTTGGTGGCGCATCTATCGGATAAAGTCCATTTATATAAAGTTATTTAAAATCATTTTAATTATATTAATGACTTATTTTAAATTTTAAAAATGGTTTTGGCAATCGTTGGGTAAATCTTGACAATATTTTGACAAAAAAGTTCTGGAAGTAGTGGTTTCTTTAACGAAATTTCGTACAAAACTAAATTTAACAAAATTTATATTTTTAGTCAAGTGTATCATCAGTTACCATTCTAGTTTCTAAAACACTTTCCAAGTTTCTGGTAATTTTTTTGCTCGTGAACTTATAAATATTGTCTGCTTACTTGCTACTTCTACTAAACTAGACAGGCAATTAGAAATCGGGACAAACTGAAGTTGGCTCCGCCCCTTTTTTATGACGACCGGCAACTTCTAATTGGTTTGTTGTGTGGTTCGATGTTGAAAAGGTTGGAGCATGTGACGTCAGACTGCATAACCATAGAAAGGGGCGGAGCCAACTTCTGTTCGTCCCGATTTCTAATTGCCTGTCTTAACTAGACATGTGTAAGTTGGTCCTTACAGGTTTTGATACAGCTTTTATTGCATCTTTTTTGCTGATAGTCTCCTGTTTCGTGATTGTTAAAAGACACTCTTTTATATTGTTTTTTTCCTGAAATTGAAATTTTATGTTAGGTGTTAGTTAGAATCTGTGGGGGAAAAAAATGAAATAATTTTATTGAATTTTGACATTTTTCAGTTGGTCGCTTTTGTCAGTCTTGGTATGTGTAGCTAAGTTAATCTTTAAGAGGCTACATCGCAAAATTACTTCGAAAAATCTCCGCAAAGAGCGCTATAGCATCGTTTTTCTATTGAGCCCATAGGCTCATTGTTAAAGAAAAAACGTTAATTTTTAAAGTACACAACAGTCGCGGCGGCAATATGTTTATTTTTCATATTTAAAGTTGTCCAATTTTGATGGTTCAAAGTACAATGTGCACCTTAAATATATGCTGATCGAGTGATAGAATGACAAAAAAATTGGTAAGTGCGGTTCTATTTTTAAAAAATATTTAAAAATCGCGAATTTCTAACTCTTATGTTAAACTCCAATGAGTTTGCGCTCGTAAGAAAAAAATATCCATTAAAATATTGATAAAAATATTTAAAAAATATTTTTTAAAAACCACAAGTATAAACCACAGTGGAGCCAACACATTGGCGCACGTGCTGTTTTTTTTTTTTTTTTTAAAAAATCATTTTTAGGTATTTTTATGAGCATTTTAATGGACGTTTTTTTACTCAATGGAGTTTAACATAAGAGTTAGAAATTCGCGATTTTGAAATAGTTTTTAAAAACAGAAAAACACTTCCCAATTTTTTGTTATTCTATCACTCGATCAGCATATAATTAAGGTGCACATCGCACTTTGAATCATCAAAATTGGACAACTTAAAATATGAAAAATAAGCATTGCCACCGCGACTGTTATGTATTTTAAAAATTAACTTTTCTTCTTTAACATGGGGTCTATGGGCTGAATGGAAAAAAACGATGCTAGCGCTCTTTGTGGAGATTTTTTAAAGTAATTTTGTAGTGTAGCCTCTTAAAAGGTCCCTGCCGTCCAGGTCTGATGATGTGCTGAAGCGACCATCGGTAAGCCGGGACCTCGTGAGGGGCTTTCGGTGTTTTTCGTGGGCATCGTGGCACCTCACGAGGGCAGCCCGGTCACGTAAAAAATATATTTAATCACCGAGGGATTAAACACTTGGAGTATTTATGACTTATAACAAGGGGGGGGGCCTAGTAAGAATCTCGTCTTAACAATGCTTTGTTCTCTGCAGCTAGGAAGCATTCAAGAAGGCAGCTTCGCTCAGCTCTACGGTTTGCTAGTGATTCCCACTGAAGTTCTTCTTGTCAAAATTCATTACATTTTATTTGTTTAATTTTTTGTAATGGTTTCAGTTAATAATCTCACCTGAAGCATATTTGAAATTCTACAGTCGGGCATGTTGTCATCTGTTTCATCATCTGAGTCAGAAGTCCCATGTCTCTGAGAAAAAAAAAATCAAAAAATTCTATCAAGTAGTTAGTTTTTTACGAATTTGTTTAGAACCAAAGTTTGCTATTTTTTTTTTGGTCACAATAGTTTGAGTTAGCAAAATTTCGTACGAAATTATTTTATTTACGAATTGATAGATTTTGACGTCACTTCCGCCTCATTTCGTTGCTGAAATTAAAGATTTTGTACGAAATGATCACGAAAATTACGAATTTAGAGAGTTAGCGAAATTTCGTATGAAAGAATAGATTTGGAGTCACTTCCGTCTTCATTTCGTTGCTGAAATTAAAGATTTTGTACGAAATGATTACGAAAATTACGAATTTAGAGAGTTAGCGAAATTTAGTACGAAATGATAGATTTTGACGTCACTTCCGTCCTCATTTTGTTGCAAAAATTAAAGATTTTGTACGAAATGATCACGAAAATTGCGAATTTAGAGTTAGAGAAATTTCGCACGAAATGATAGATTTTGACGTCACTTCCGTCCTCATTTTGTTGCAAAAATTAAAGATTTTGTACGAAATGATCACGAAAATTGCAAATTTAGAGAGTTAGAGAAATTTCGCACGAAATGATAGATTTTGACGACACTTCCGTCCTCATTTCGTTGCAGAAATTAAAGATTTTGTATGAAATGATCACGAAAATTACTAATTTAGAGAGTTAGCGAAATTTCGTACGAAATGATAGATTTTGACGTCACCTCCGTCCTCATTTCGTTGCAGAAATTAAAGATTTTGTACGAAATGATCACGAAAATTACGAATTTAGAGTTAGCGAAATTTCGTACGAAATGATAGATTTTGACGTCACTTCCGCCTCATTTCGTTGCAAAGATTAAAGATTTTGTACGAAATAATCACGAAAATTACGAATTTAGAGAGTTAGCGAAATTTTGTACGAAATGATAGATTTTGACGTCACTTCCGTCCTCATTTCGTTGCAGAAATTAAAGATTTCGTACGAAATGATCACTAAAATTACGAAATTATTGAATTATTTCGTAGATGATTTCGTAGAAACACGGAACATGTTGAGATTAAAGTCGACCTGTCGAGAGTAACAATTTTTTTTTTTTTTTGCAAAAGTCCTTTGCAGGGCGGCTCAATAGGTTATTTGAAATAATTAAACATGTTTTTTTAGGTAGCGATAGTCCGCTCTTGCCTCGTACAGTAGGCCTACATGCTAGGCAAGTAAAATTTTGGAGGAAACTACCTACCTTACCTTAACACATTCAATATAACATCTAAAATGTCACGGCTCCCTGAGCACAATACCCAGTGGCTACTTACGCATTCAGCTTTCAAGCTTAAAGCCGCAATGACCAACCAGAAGACAAAGATTTGAATCGAAATCATGTTGAACAAACTAGACAACTTTCTTTACGTGCTCGTGCTCGTGCGTTTCGAAACGTTCTACGTTTCGAATATTTTTTTTCTGCGAATTTTATACTCGAGTTGAACGTAGTGCAACGTGTATTTCGGCTATTGAAATTGATTTTTTAACAAAAGTAAGCTTGATTGATTGATTTTATTTCATAACATCCCATAGGTATGGGTGTTCCTTGTTTGTCTTTCATTTGGTTCGTATAGTCGAACCCTTGAAGGTTTAGTTACTAGGACAATGGAATGGTTTGACACTGTGAACGATATTCAGTATGCAAGTTACAAAGTAGAAAAACATCGGAGTTAACAACAACGATTTACAACAACATTTAGGCATTTGTCCCATCACTTTGTCAAATCGTGGAAGCCTCGTGGCATAGAAAGATGTTGGTTGATGTCGTAACCATTGCCGTACTTAGGTTTGGTTTATATTCTGTTGCTAAGCGGGAAAACAGCCTGCGAAACTTCAAAAATGACGTCAGAGCTACAGATGTTTGTGTTCACCAGAACATGATTGTTCAACTTTTCAAAGCTTAGCAACTCAAAGCACCAATCACGAAACAGATACACAAATGGGGTGAACCAGTCACATGTCTTGTTTTATAGGGTAGAAAGGTTATAAAATATTGGGAGATCTTGCAAGACCACATGTTTGTATAAACAAGCTAAGCTTTGGGGAGTTAATGTTTAGGAGCTACAAAGCTTGCTATTAAATCTTAGCAAAGTTTGGAGGATAAACCTACCAGTACCCAAATTCCTGAACATCATCATGTGCAAAGTACCTTCTATTAAGGGCTTTCTTGAGGGGGGCCAAACAAATGAAAGTCCCTTGGTGCAAGATCAGCACTATAGGAGGGATGCGGTAGGACTTCCCAACCACAAGTCTGAAGTGTCTTCAATTGTACTGTTTCGTACCACACTGGTCATCCTTGCAAATGCTGCTGTGAGCTTTATGGTAACTTTGACTAATTTCGAGCAACTCATTATGCTCTCTTTTCTGTAACTCGTCTCTTCTCTCGATCACGCGGTGGCCGCACGGAGAAGATTCGAGTTAAAGAAGTAGTCGGATGGTGATGGATTGTAGTCACTCTTCTGTGTAGGGGTGTAATCTATCGGAAGGATGGTGACCATCCGCTTCTGGTCGCCATTGATGTTTATCTTCCTTTGTTATAGGAAGATCTGTTGCTCCGTAGGGATCCATATGCTTTCTTGCCCTATGGTGTTTCCAGCTTGTCTAGAGAAGGATTAGTTTCAATACAGTAGACAACGCAGTTTCATATTGTAAACACTTTATTCATTCTTGCATAGAAACATCAATGTTACAAGAATGAATGTTTGATATTAAAGGTGCGTCCACAGGCCGATGATGTGATAATCGACGTAGTACAAAAGTTGAGCAAAAGAGTGGACAAAGAACAAAGAGGAGCATTGTCTTTTTATACCTTGGACCTGTGTACACCTATGAGGTGTAATATTTTTCAGCAAGTCTTCAGGATGTAAAGGTTGTTGTGATTAACTGTTGTAGCTTGCAGAACAAAGTTTGAGACTTTTCGTCAAGCTGTCGTAAAGATACTTGGTTGTAACAATGTCGGGCATAGTCATAGCCCTACTTAATAGCTTATTAAATATAAATCCTTGTACGGGAAGACACTGGCATTCAAAGACTTTAAAAGAATTAATGGCTCAAAACGATGTTGTTCTATGGTGCTTTTACATTATTTCTATCAGTTAATATCTTCTATAGCAAATATTTTTTTGAATTTGAATAATTACTCTGCAAGCAGCCCAAGGGCATGCTCGCGAGGGGCGATTTAGTCTAAAACCAGCATAGAAATGCATTGTCAAAATAAACATTTATTCCCTGTGTAACAACCTGGCTGGGCCGTTACAATACCCACGGTAAATTTTAACCAACTTACCGTCGCTTGACCTCTTTGGGACGGGTCGAAGCGCTGGCCAGCCCTCCTCTTGCACCCGTCCGTGCCACGGGTAGCGCCGGTTGGAGGTCCCTTCCCTCGCCGCACGTCGACGGACGAAAGACCGCCGAGCAGGACGAGGAATCCGCGGTAAATCCCCGATGGATCTTACCGTGGAACCGCGTGCGAAGCTCCGGCCGACACGATGAAAAACATGCCGGACACAGGACGGTGAAGTACCGGTGCACACCACCGGTAAACCCCCACCCTCCTCGCGGTAACTTCCCCAGATAATTATTGTAGAAATAAAGACACGGACACCAGTGTAGGAGTGGAAATAATAATATGATTTATTCAAAGAATAAATTAAACACTCACTAATAGAGATGCAATTGATGAATCTCCTGGCTAATTCAGCCAGGAGAGGAGGTCATTGACCTCTATTTACACAGCAAACAAAAGATGAATGGTGGCCATCTTGGCCACCTGATGAATTGAAGGAGCACGCATCAACCATGCACTCAGCATGAAGGGTATCATTCCTCTGTCCAGATATAATGGCCGCCGCCATATTTATCACCCCCAGGCTGCTCCACCTGGGGGAGGACAGGGACCCTTGCTGGCCATTTTGTCGTCTGCCTGGCAACCAATTTATAAGTGCCTAGCAGACGACATGGGAATTTAGTTCTGCTCCCAAAAGGAGCAGAACTGGGTCGTCACACCTGTGATACCAATTCCCATTTGAATATAATGAGTTCAATTGCAGCATCATTATACATGTATATACTTTGTTTAAATAGTACCCCTAAGAATTCCCCAAGTCACAACATTCTCCATGTACAGCATCCTCTGGAAGCAAATTTCATTGGTCGAATGATTCTAGGTACAAATTTCTTAGTGTGGTCACTCCTAATCATATACAGCTTTACACAGTGTGCTAGCATATGGCCTGAGACAAGACTACAGTAAGATTTTTTTTAAATGTTAAGGCTGAAACCAGTCCAATGAACTTTTAACAAGTGCCAATCAAGTTCTTTCAGAATTTTAGTCACACTTTCTGAGTAATCAGAATTTCCATTGACAAATATTTATAATAGCATAGTGTAATGAACTTGACCCCATGCTATATGGAAAAAGTAGTGGACTCCTGCTTCTAGCAAATCTCATGACACAACCTGTTTTATTAAGCTGCAATTGCCATTTTTCACATCATGCATCTATAGTATAACAAACCACATTCCAAGGAGGAATTGAATTGACTCCGCTCTTCAAACGGACCGACAGTGGTTGGCTAGGTCACTTATTCTATTTGGTTCGGGAGGAAGGAAGGGAACAAACTAGTCCCTTTTTAGTTCCTCACAAGTTCCATTCGCACGGACTCCTACAATTTAAAAAATCTTGTTGCTGTTGGTTACTTTCCAGGTTTATATGCCTGGTTAAAAGCTGACGGATTGTGTGGTCTGTCCAGGTCTCATCTAACATTGGTGATCCAGGTTTGCACCTGGATTGGTGATTCTAGATGAGAAAAATATGAAGTACTTAAAAATCAAATAAAGATTTCAACAACTTTTTGTGCATAATAACAGTTTATTTTCTGTATCAAAAATTCTGGTTCTAAGCATACAAAAACGTGGGCTTATATACCCAAGAAAAGGATTCTGAGAAGATTTTCTCATAATCCTCCAATTGGTCATTTACAAAAATACGAATCAAATCAACCAATTAAAACGATCGATCAGTGGTCAGCAAGGTCAACAAAGAAGACGCAACCCCATTGCCTTAGTGCAATCCCATTGCCCCACAGCCTTATTAATCTTAAAGGGAAAACAGTTAACCCAGTTCTTCAGTTCTGCAAAGTTCTGCACCATTGCACAAAAAAAGGAACCAAAATCGCTCCTGGACGGATCGTTTCAATAGCTTGCAAACCGTCCGCAATGATGCTACAATCCTCATCATTAGTTTGAATTTGAATTTGAAAAATTACTCTGCAAGCAGCCATAAAGGCCTATGGCAGAGGGACAAGAGTCCAAGTGCAGCATAGAGAATGCATTGTCAAAACCAGAAAATATAAAACCCGATTGATATAAACAACAACAATTTCAATAATTTTTTTTATTATGCTGCAAATATATGCATTGTCAAAACAAAACTAAATTATGACTCCCATAAAATACGTTTTCCCTGCACAAGATCCCCGGCAAGCGAGTTCCATTGTCGAATCGCCCTAGGAACAAATTACCAGTAATAAGAATCTGTCCGTGCAAAAATCTCTCCAACCTTGTTAGAGTGGTCACCCCTACCCAAATATAAAGCCCTTCAAAGTTTACTTGAAGTAGGTTTAGGGCAAGAGCTTTCTAGCATTCGATTAAAGATATTTAGACTAAAATCTGAACGTCTTGCACATAAACTATCCCAACCAAGCTCTGAAAGCATTTTAGTTACACTGTCAGCATATCCATATTTACCACAAACAAACCTAGCAGCCCTGTGTTGGACCATTTCTATGGAGTGAGTTAAGTCTGCAGTGTGGGGATTCCACACGGAGCTGCAGTATTCTAATGATTGATATGCTATACATTTTACCCCCCTGGGACACCTTCTTAGAATGCATTGACTAAACCTTAGCATCTGCATAGACTTGGAAATAATCTGTTCGACATGCAGCTTCCAAGAAAGTTTAGCTGTAATCCTTACCCCTAAATATTTATAAGAATTGATGTTATTAAGTGTATCATCTACAAATAGCCGGCAATTGCTGCTAACTTGACTGCTGAGGTCATTGATATATAAAAGAAACAGAACTTATTACTATACTAGTGGAGTAACCCGTCATAAATGAGGGGAGCAAAATTCACAGGCAATTGTGCGCATGTGCGTCGTTTTTTCCTTTTGTTACTCCTTTCATTTCAATTTCAGTTTCCCCCCTTCCACTTTTCACCCCTCCACGTTTCTCTCTCCCCCTACACTTCCCCTTTTCTCTTTCTCTCCCCCTACACTTCCCCTTTTCTCTTTCTCTCCCCCTTCTACACTTTCCCATCTTTTCCCCTCACCCCCTCCCACTTTTCTCTCTCTCTCCCCCCCCTTCTACACTTTCCAAAGGAAGAGTTCAACATATAGTTGACCTTGAGAAAGAAAAAAAAACGGTTCATTTATTCAAATTTATATAAATTCTGACGTGCTTCAATGGTTTTTGTTACTCCACACACAAACACACAGACCTGGTATTTTATATATATAATTACTTCATTATAGATATTACCACTTAATATGAATTAGTTCTTGATGGACTTATTTATATTTGCAAGAAATTTGAAAAAAATATGCACAAACTAGTTCTGACATATTGTACATACTAATTGTAATAACACAATTGTTATTGGGGTTGGGGGCAAATACCCTCCTTGCATGACGTATCTGGCTATATGTGCTGTGTTTGTATGTCCATGGCATCATCTATTTTTAGCCAATGTAGAAGCTAGTGGCACAAAATAGCACTGGTAACCTTTTCTTACAACATGATGAAGCCATGCAAAATCGAAGTGCAAAACCAGATAAAACATGAGAACTATTTTTGTCGGAGCTCTGGTGGTGAAGTGTTGGTTGTGTGATCTTGTGACACTGCAAACAGGTGATATATATATATAATTTATATATATATATATATATATATATAATTATATATAATTATATATATATATATATATATATATAATATTTAAATTTCATTTCAATATTCATTTAAATTTATATAAATTGTACAGCATTAATTACTCACACACACAGACCTGGCTTATATATATATATATATATATATATATATATATATATATATATATATATATATATATATATATATATATATATATATATATATATATATATATATATATTAAGCCAGGTCTGTGTGTGTGAGTAATATATATATATATATATATATATATATATATATATATTAAGCCAGGTCTGTGTGTGTGAGTAATTAATGCTGTACAATTTATATAAATTTAAATGAATTTAAATGATGTTGCACTCTCCCCATCCAAGAACCCTATGAAATTAAATTGGAGAGGGGAAAAGGTTGGAAAGTGTAGAAGGGGGAGAGGGGGAAAAAGTGGGAGGGGGTGACTGAAATGAAAGGAGTAAAAAAGGAACAAACGACGCGCATGCGCACACCAGAGAAAATGAAAACCTCATTTTCTCTTTCAAATATAAAAAGGGGAGGAGATAATAGTAGCAAAATTAAACTACAGTTTATCACAGGCAATTGTGCCCAGCATTAGAATTTATTTTGCTCAGCCCTTTTATGAACGTCATCATTTTCTAATTGGGTTTTTACTTGGTGTGACGTCATAAAAGGGCGGAGGAAAAGAAATTCTAATGCTGGGCACAATTGCCTGCGAATTTTGCTCCCGTCATTTATGACGGGTTACCCCACTAGTTGTCAAATGTTATCCGATGCGTAACTGTATATGCACATTCTTACATAATTAAAAGTACGTAGTTTTGGCATTCAGGTTTTCAATTTAATTCAACTCAGTACATCTGCAATCAGCTTGAGAGCCATGTGGCAGGATGGATAATTCTTAATCATTTAGACAAGGTTTAGACAAGGTGAAACATTAATGGAAAAGATGGGCATCAATGAGCTTCATGCCAACAAAGGCCTTCTTAGAACTAAACAAACTTGACCATGAAAAATATTTCTCAAATACAAGTCAAGAGTTCTATTTGTAATGTACTTCCTATATAGCTCAATAAAAGTTCTGAAATCATGAATGCCATCTAGTGAGCGGATGACACAACAAATGGCAAAATTGAAAGAACAACTTGTGGTCTACCATTAAGAATAGGGAATAGGGAATTATGGTCACAGCAAAGCAGTGTGACCCACTATTAGAGTTTTTCCTTTCAGAAGGAGAAAAAGTTCTAAGGTTTTATTAAGCTCTAGGAAGGCGTTAACAAATGTCAGGTTTACTCTTTCAGGTTTTGACAATGCATTTCACATACTGCAACTGGTCTCTTGTAATTTTGACTGCCAAAGGCCTCCTTGGCTAATTGTAGAGTAATTTTTCAAATTGAAATTCAAACAAAAACCAAAGTGTAACACATAAAGTACAGGGTGTTCATAAAGTCTCGATTCCGTTTAGGGAAAGAACATTAACAATTTGTAGACCAATGTTTTAGGGCAAGTGTCCCTTTAGTGCAAATGGTTTTAGGGCAAATGTCCCTTTAGGGCAAATGGGCAAATCTTAGAGGAGCAGATAGCTGTCATCAGTGTAAGTTTAAGAGGACCATTACACTTATTTGCTTGGAGTTTATCAAATGAAAAGGTTATCAAAGGAAGGTTAATGACCTTTTAAGATATTAACAATATAATTTGAACTGCAGTGGACAACATGACAGCAGTTATGTTACAAAAAAATTTTTTCGAACTACTGTGGAGCATTGGCAGTTGTGTTTGGAAATAGAAGTGGGGTCACATTGAATTGTTTTAAAATACATTGTAGACTTTGGGTCGAAATTTAATACTTTTTGCTGCACTGCAGTAGTGTGACCTTTTTTTTTTAGAATTTTTCATTTCAGAACCTTCTGAAGTTCTGTAAATAACATCTTTTTAGAAGAAAAAAAGTTCTAAAAGCCATCATTTCAGAAGGGATATAGACATTCGCCCTAAAAGGACACTTGCCCTAAAACCATTTGCCCTAAAGGGACATTTTCCCTAAAACGATTTGCTCTAAAGGGACATTTTCCCCAAAACAATTTGCCCTAAAGGGACATTTTCCCTAAAACAATTTGCCCTAAAGGGACATTTTCCTTAAAACAATTTGCCCTAAAAGCACACTTGCCCTAAAACCATTTGCCCTAAAGGGATATTTTCCCTAAAACAATTTGCCCTAAAGGGACATTTGCCCTAAAACTACTTTTTGTTCTCTTTTCATATAGTTTAGTGTCTTTTGGTGGAGTATGTTAAAAAGGTTCTGCATGCCACAGGCATGAAAAAAAAGGACAAATGATGTAAATTTACATTACTGATTACAGCAAATGACCTTTTAGAGTAAGTGGTTTTAGGCCTAATGTCCCTTTAGGGCAAATGCCTCTAGGGCAAATGGTTTTAGGGCAAGTGTCCCTTTAGGGCAAATGGTTTTAGGGCAAATGTCCCTTTAGGGCAAATTGTTTTAGGGAAAATGTCCCTTTAGGGCAAATGGTTTTAGGGTTAATGTCCCACACCCATTTCAGAAAGGTTTTGTTGAGCTCTAGGAAGGCCTTCAAAGTTATTGTTGAAAAACGTTGAAAAATGTTGAAAAAGCATTGTTGTTTTTTTGCTGTTTATGGTTATTTATTTCTGTTATACTGTTTTTGCAATTCAAGTTTCTTTCTCAGTCCTTTATTCATTTTACAGTGCTGTAAATAAAATTCATAATTAAAAAAAAACAAAAGACACGAATGTTAAATTCAATTCAGTTGCCAAAATTTTACGTACCTGAAGCCCCAGATCTAAGAGACAAAAGTAGAACATTTTGATTTCTTCCTGTAATATCATCATAATTAATCTTGTTAAATTTAGGGATAAAAAACCACAATTGAAAGAATCGGAATCGAGATTCTTACTTTGGTGTCTTCTTTGTGTAACACAGCTTTTTCTTCACACTTTGCAATCCCCTGTTTCATTATCTCCTTCATCTACATTCAAATACAAATAAAGATGAAATTATATTGATTTAATTTCCATTTGAAATGGTATTACCAATATATTGCATTGATAAACTCACGTTTTCATCCATTGATTCCATGTTGTCGATAGCCGTTTGGGCTAACTGTGTGACCTTGCCTTCAACAACATCAAAGGATTTCACACCATTTTTTTTCACTGGCTATAAATTGAAATTTAAATAAATTTCTATTTTTCTTTTCGAGAATATTTTACCTCTAGATGTAAAATGGTTAGAATTAAGTCTCAACATTTTTTTTAAAATTAAAGTGGCTGATTGGTTGTTTATTTTGTTTGCCCCCCCCCCCTTCTGACCGTTGCTAATGCTAAACTTCAAGGATGTTTTCGGAAAACTTGTACCGCAAAAACGTCAAGCGAAGGTTTTTTTTAAACAACGTTCAAAACTAGAATGGTAGAAGATTATGCTAAAAGTTTTTCTAAAACATTTTCTAGAAGCAGTTTGAAAATGACACGTTTTTAGGTTTTTCCATTGACCCTTTCATGAAAAACTGTGCCCTGTTTCTCAAAAATACAAGTGTAACGAATTGGATAAATGGCGGTTGAATCACCCTGTAAAATAAAGAATGATTGGTCTTAAAGTTCTCACCTCATGCTTGGGGGTGGCTGGGCGGCCATCTAGACGATGCCTCCCTGCCCACCAAGATGAGAACAATAACCAAAAGATCTGCATCGGCGGTTTTTATAGGATATATCATATTAAGATCAACGATGCAGAACTCTTGGTCAGTGAGAATCTTTAGAAAGTATTATTAAAAGGATTAACGAAGATCCTTCTTAATTGTTTCGATTTAAATACATCTTATAGATGTTTGTTATATATTTTCATGTAATTAATTTAAGGTCCTGGTTGTGTCCAAGGATCTTGGACACACCTTGTGCCTTTGTTCTGTAATCATATGTTTTGATTGTTATTAAGAGTATATAAACAGGACCGTGTGGATTGAAAGTCAGACTGTTTTCCAACCACAGAACTATACTGATCTCTGATACTCACAATCCACAGTGAGTCGCTGTTTTTGAAATACAGTATCATTTAACATATAAATTCTATGCGTGGACTCTATTATTTTGGGATGTGGGACTTGATATTGCAGCCGCCACTTAGCCAATGATTCGACCGATAGAAGAAGTCTCCAGTAGCCACGTGTAAGCAGATTCGGCAATGCTATTTTCTACCTCTGGACTCCTGAGGTACCCAGCCTTGTGTCCCTGGTGTTCAAGTATACAACACAGGTGCCAATAGACCGAAAGACTTGAGCATCAACGTTCAATCGACACTTTCAAATGGCTACCAGAGGGCCTCTCTGTGGGCCACGAGAAAACGGGAACGTTACACAAGTCTTGTAATTCAGGACATGCATTGATAATTAATTCACTATGTTATTACGAATTAACAATTCATAATGAAAAATTGTGAATTTGTAATTTATGTCCTTTCAAAAAAATTCAAAAAGAATTGTATTTTAGACTTACAAAATAAGGATAGTTTTTACAAGCCTCAACAAACTTGAGTCAAAAATGCAAATCTTGTAAGGGGGTGTGTGTGATATTTGCCCTAAAGACACCATAGAGACACTTGTCCTAAAGCCATTTACACTAAAAGGACAATTGCCCTAAAGGGACATTTGCCCTAAAGGGACATTTGCCCTAAAGGGACATTTGCCCTAAAAGGACAATTGCCCTAAAACCACTTGCCCTAAAGGGACATTTGCCCTAAAACCACTTGCCCTAAAGGGACATTTGCCCTAAAACCACTTGCCCTAAAGGGACAATTGCCCTAAAACCACTTGTCCTAAAGGGACATTTGCACTAAAATCATTTACCCTAAAGGGACAGTTGCCCTAAATGGACAAGCCCTTATGGTTTTAGGTCAAACAGTTTTAGGTCAGTTTTTGGGCAAATGGTTTTAGGTCAAACAGTTTTAGATCAAATGGTTTTAGGTCAAATGGTTTTAGGTCAAACGGTTTTATGTCAAACGGTTTTACGTCAAATGGGTTTAGGTCAAATGCTTTTAGGCCAAACAGTTTATGTCAAATGGTTTTAGGGCAAATGGGTTCAGGGTAAGTGTCAATAGGGCAAATGTCTATATCCTGTCTTGTCATACAAGTGAATTTTACGGTTTGTAAAGCACATACTTTGCAAATTCACAATTTGTCATTACTCATTACGAATTGTTCATTTGTAATAACATTGTCACTTTGCAATGTATATGCTGATCATTGCTCCGTAGAATTCACTTGAAAAGCAGACGAATTCCTGATGGCTGTCTGCTAGGCTGCTCACAGTAGGCAGCCAGGTGGACGCCATATTAGGTCCAGCAGACCAAACCCTGGTTAGCTCACCCTGGGGATGGGATTCCATTCGAAACAACCGTTTCTTACACAAAGGCACAATATGCTCAATACTGATATAACATTGACAATGTAATAGTGTGTATTAAAAGTATTTACTTACAATTATAAGTTCTTCTTTTAAAGCAAAACAAGCAAGTATTTCCAGTCTTTCCTTCTGAAATTGTTTCATAATAAAGGGTTGGTGCATAAGTTCATGCAGTGTTCAATTGTAGACTATAACCTTACTGGACTGGCAACTCCCGAAATTTTGTGTTCAACTGATATGCGGTGTCGCTTTTGAAACGCGCTTCTAGCGGAGACTATGGTATATGAAATTTAGAGAAGATTTTGTAGTTATAGAGGATGTATTTCAAGGGGGCAGACATTGAAGAAAAAAATCATGTACGAGATTCACTGAGATTTGCAAAGATTCATCCAGATTCACAACAGATTGTGCATATGGAAAGCCATTTTACACCTTTATCCGTGTTTACTGGATTCTCAGAATAGAATTAAAATCTGAAAATCCAGTAAAACGTGGAAAAAACAAAAATGGCTTGCCATACAATACATGATTCACCCCTAATGTCTTCCCCTTTGCAAAAAAAACAGACTTTCACTCGGATTTTACGCACAAATAATGCCACCAGACGGAGCTAGCTTCACTTTTGCCTTAGACCAGGCATTCAACGCTTTAACATGGAGAAAATAGGAAGTTGCCAGTCCAGGAAAGTAATAGTCTAAAGCCGATGCTACACATAGCAACAATGCAGCAACTTAAGAGCAACATAGCTGTGTTGCTCTATTGTTTCATGAAAGTTGAAACATCTGTCATAAGAGCAACAAACCCGAATTGTTGCTCACAGATTGAAAGCAACAGAATTTTCAAATAGAACTTGGCTCTATTTTTGAGCAACCATTTCAGCCAACAGCCAATAAAAACGGCTTCAATAATCACATGACTATTTCAAATTTTCAACTGATGAAGAAGAGAAAGACGAACCAAAATGTCTACAGTCTTTGGCTCACAACCTCTTTGTTTCATTGGTTGTTGCTTTCATGTAAGTTTCATGAACGTTGCAACATGTATCATAGGTGTTGCTTGCAACAAATGGGAAACTACTGTTGCTACAGCTAGTACTGTTGCTTGACTGTTGCTACATGTAGCATCAGCTTAAGGTACAATCTTAGACTATTACTTTACTGGACTGGCAACTCCCGAAATTTTGTGTTGGACAGTTTTGAATCGTCGTGACGTCGTTTTTGAAGTGGCGCCTCTAGCGGGACTATGGTATATGAACATGAATATCAAAAGTCAAACTTTGGACGAGTTCATTTTGTAGTTATATAGGGTGGATTTTTTATATATATTATTATAAAAAGCATGGCCGATGACATAACAACAACGTTTTCCAACCATTTTTTGCTTAAGAGACGAAACGACAACTGGGCCGACATTAAAAAAAATCATGTACGAGATTCACTAAGATTTACACAAATTCACAGCAGAATATCACATATGGAAATTCAGTTTACTTTTTTTATCCGCATTTTACTAGATTCCTAGAATAGAATTAAAATTGGAAAATCCAGTAAAACGTGAAAAAACTAAAATAACTTGCCATACAGTACATGATTCACCCCCAATGTCTTCCCCTTTGCAAAAAAAAAAAAAAAAACAATCTAGCCAACGATTTTCTTTTAAAATAATGCCACCAGGCGGAGCTGGCGTCACTTTTGCCTTATTTATTTTGCTATGAACATGCATTTAACGCTTTAAGATGTAGAAGATAGGGAGTTGCCAGTCCAGTAGAGTAATAGTCTAAGGTACAATCAATCAAAGTTTTGTCCTGACAAAATTTGCCTCAGGTGGTAATATTATATACATTAATGTATGTCGCATCCATTTGATGTAATTGTACATTACTTTTTTGTACATACATTTTTCCACTCGAAGTAATGGGGAAACATTTTTCCTGTTAAAAACTATAGAGTGTCACGTTTACAAAAACGAACATATCCGACAAATGTTTCTTCGTTAGTTCAAATGAGGCTCAAAAATGGTTTCCATACTTCAATAAGGGCTATACTTAATTGCCTCATACCCCCCTGATGTCCCCCTCCCCCGATAGTATCTCTACATTGCAGTGGTGGGGGGCTTGCATACTCTGATGACCTCGAGAGCTATACCGGCGGTAGCATAGCTACCAGAAGGGCCACCCAAGCCGGGCAGGTCTTCGTTGGGTAGGAGTTAGACTAAGGAGTTAGAGAAGGTAACTCCGATACAAATCCCTGGTAGAGGGCAGTAGCTCTGTCAGTACTAGTAGAAGGCATAATTCAACTGATGAAGGATTGGCTTCAAATACAATACAAATACAAGTGAGATCCCAATGATTAGAGGGTTGTATTCCTGCGATAAAGAAGGCAAGGGGAAACCACTGCAAAAATTTCCCAAGTATACAGCGAATACGATTGCTGTGGAACCAGTCCAAGGACTGAATGACAATTCGTATTCGTACTTATCAATGTATCATCTGATTTAAAATAATTGGACTAATATTAGGTAATGTTCCACCTATATCTGGAACAATACATACTTGCAAACTTTGTTGACATATTAACCGAAGTAATGGACCCACTTCTTGAGAAAGATTTTTTTTTAAATTATGTCATAAAATAACTTAGGATGTGTGCCATTTATCTACCTCAAAGACCCTCTTGAATTGCTCATTTAATATGTTTGCTTTCTCTATTGTATCTGAAACAATCTGTGAAGGGATCAGGGAAGGAATCAGTGGCATAGCCAGGATTTTTGTTGTTTGGGGGGGGGGGGGTCCAAATATCTTTCTTCAGAATAAAGCTAGTTGCCCACTATGACGCACTGTGCCAAGCTGTGCCGCGTAGAAGATCTTTCCATTGTATGCATCATATGAAATCAAATGGTGCAACGTCCGCTACAAGGCGGCACGCTTCGACATACAAAACTGGCTTGCAGAAGAACTTCTATGCCAGAAGTTCTTGTAAATGCTGACATTTCTGGTCGACAAAAGCCAATTTTCAACTTGTTTTGTTTTCTTTTTCATTTCCTCTTATTGTGAATTGTGTTAAATTATTTTTTTCTTACATTGTTTTTTGAGGCTCTCAATGCTCGTAGTTTGGAGAACTTCTCTTTGGTAACTTCTTCAAGACATGCTTTCAGATTGTTTTTTTCCTGTAATTGTAAGTTTTAAATATATAAATTTGTTTATAAATAATGTATGATGCATAACACTGCAAATTATATTTAATGTAAAAAGATACGTGTGATTACTTAGAGATTATGCAAATGAATTAAAATTAAAATTTTATTTTATTTGCATAATCTTTATCTGATTGAAGTTTATTAAGAAACTAGTGGGGTAACCCGTCATAAATGACGGGAGCAAAATTCACAGGCAATTGTGCCCAGTATTAGAATTTCTTTTCCTCCGCCCTTTTATGACGTCAGACGTTCATAAAAGGGCGGAGGAAAAGAAATTCTAATGCTGGGCACAATTGCCCGTGATAAATTCTAATTTAATTTTGCTATTATTATCCCCTCCCCTTTTTATATTTGAAAGAGTTTTTCATTTTCTCTGGTGTGCGCATGCGCGTCGTTTGTTCCTTTTTTTTTACTCCTTTCATTTCAATTTCAGTTTCCCCCCTCCCACGTTTCTCTCCCCCCCCCTTCTACACTTTCCAACCTTTTCTCCTCTCCAATTTAATATCATGGGGGTTCTTGGATGGGGAGTGTGCAACATATAGTTGACCTTGAGAGAGAAAAAAACCCGGTTCATTCATTTAAATTTATATAAATTCCGATGTTACACACACACACACCCACACACACAGAGACCTGGCTTAATATATAATATAATATTTTGCAATCCATTTTGTAAGGTTACTTTTGAAATCAGGCACACCAGATCTTAAAGCCACACGTACAGACCAAGCTCGCAAGTCATTCTATAGTACAGTTCGGGACCAGTTTGAGAACAGAAACAGAACCCGGTATTCACGGGAGCTCGCAAACAGTTCTAGAGCTGTTTGCAATCCGGTTCAAAGTACCCTCTTGATGGTGGTACATTAAAGGGTTGGTTCTCGAACATTTGCCGAACAGTGAGAACCCGGTCTGGACTTGAGTGAGCCCATCTCGTAGGTTTATAATTGTTACAGTTTGTACAAAATTATTACAAACAAATTTAACAATGCGAACTCTTGATGAACTAACAAACAAAATCTCCAGAACTGTTCACCATGCGACCGCGAACATGCTGATTTAGCTCGCGAGCAGTTCTAACTCTCGAACAGTTTCCTAGCGGTTCGCAAAGAGATCAATCTAATTTTGTTTTGTTATGCGGCTTAAAAATCTGCCACAAACTTCCAGACAAAGCTAAACTGAATCTCACTGAATCCTGCATCATGTAGAGCTCTTACGTGCCAATTGCACGGTGCTGGAATTGTCTAGCTTCTTAATAACTTCACCTTGCTCATGTTTGAGATTTCACAGTTTGCCATTTCAGCTTCTTTCCGTTTCCTTTCCATCCTGGCTTTCTTGTTCTGTATACAAAATAAAACATTTTAGAATTTCATGTTAACAAAAGACACTGACACGAGCTTTGAATGTCCATTAGTTCTTTGTTTAATGATTAATTACTCTGCAAACAGGTTGAGAGGGACTAAATCCAAAGAAACAGGGGCTTGCCCGCAGCCCGATCCACCCATCACGGGCGGATCAAGAGGGCCAGTCGTGTCACATTTTGTTGTCTGGAAGTTCATTAATTTTCTATGGTACTTACGCATTCAACATGCAGGCTTAGAACCGCAATCGTCAACACGAACATAAAGAATTTAACCGAATCCATGGATATTCAGTTGCCGAAAGCAGAATTACACTTGGTACTTTTTTAACGTACTTCTATAGGGTTTATTTGAATTTGAAATTAAAGATGTGGCAAATTTCTCTCTCTCTCTCTCTCTCTCTCTCTCTCTCTCTCTCTCTCTCTACAGTGACACGTCTGCTTACCGCGCTTGAAATAATATTATATAGGCCTATATATGAGCCATACTTTTTTTTTAAATGATTGATTGCTTTCGATAACTATTGAATAAAATGAAAAGCTGTATGACGCTACTAGAGGGTCACCTACAAAAAAAAAACTTGTGTCTTTTTTAACTTTCTTGGCTCTGTATCATTTCTGGCTGTGAAATTAGGATGCAAAAACGTCAAGCGAACGTTTTTTTTTTTTTTTTTTTTTTTCAGAAACAACATTACGAAACAGAAAATCAAATTGTTTTCAAAACTAGAATGGTAGAAAATTATGCTATTTTTGATATTTGAAATTCTGCTATATCTTAAAAAAAATAAACATTTTATAGCAGTTTGAAAATGACCCATTTTTCGGTTTTTTTTTTTTCTATTGAAATTTCATGAAAAACTATTTTAGGCCTTTTTTTTCAAACTGTCCTAAAAAGTTTATTTTGAAAGATATCATCATGAAAAAAAACTTTTAGCATTATCTCCAACTATTCTAGTTTTTAAAACATTTTGAATTTTTTTGGTAATGTTTCTCCTGAAAAACGTTCGCTTGAAAAATATATAGGCCTATTTTTTTTTTTTTTTTTTAAAAATCGCGAGTGGGAGGGGAGCAAGGTTTATAGAGTAACAAGGTTTGCTCGTTACCAAGGAAATCACCGGTTGCTAGGGTGGAGCCAACTTCTGTATGTTCCTTTTTCTAATTGCCTGTCATCAAAGGTGCGGCACAAGAGTTTCGCTTCTGTTTTTCTTCTTACGTGGTAACAGGACATTTTATTAGGAAGACCTTGTGTCGTAGATACATTGTCTGTGACGTCACATTAGACGGCCTTGATTGAATTCTAAGCCCATCACTGATGCCATGCAGTGTGCCCAGCATTTGAATTTCTTTTCCTCTGCCGTTTTATGACGTCAGACCATGCAAGTAACAAACCAATTAGAAATTGATGACGTTCATAAAAGGGTGGATCAAAAGAAATTCTAATTCTGGGCACAGTTGCCTGTGATAAACTGTAGTTTAATTTTGCTACTATTATCCCCTCCATTTTTATATTTGAAAGAGAAAATGAGTTTTTTATTTTCTTTGGTGTCACATGCGCGTCTTTTGTTCATTTTTTACTTCTTTCATTTCAATTTTAGTCACCCCCTCCCCCTTTTTTCCCCTCCACGTTTCTCTCCCCCTCCCTTAACACTTTCCGACCGTTTCCCCCTCTCCAATTTAATAGGTTGGGGGTCACTACAGCTACCAAGGCTCACAAGCGCTACTAGGGGGAGAACCGCTACTTGGGTCACTACGGGACTGGCTCACTACAGCTAACTGGGTCACTACAGCTACTAGGCTCACTACAGCTACCAGGGTCACTACAGCTACCAAAAAAAATATATAGACCTTTATTTCATCAAAAGGGTCACTACAGCTACCGAGGGTCACTACAGCTACCAAAAAATATAGGCCTTTTTATTTATCAATATGTTTAGTTTAGATTACATTCGGTTCAGTTAGGTTTCATTATGTTCGATTAGGTTTCATTATGTTCGGTAAGGTTCGGTTAGGATCGGTAAGGTTCGGTTAGGTTTGGTTAGGATCGGTAAGGTTCGGTTAGGTTTGGTTAGGATCGGTTTGGTTAGGTTCAGTTAGGTTTGGTTAGGATCGGTTAGGTTCGGTTAGTAGCGGTACTTTTTGGTTAGGATCGTTAAGGTTCGGTTAGGTAAGGTTCGGTAAGGTTTTATTAGGTAAGGTTCGGTTATTTTAGGGAGAAAGGGTTATTTTTTTAGCTGTAGTGAGGAGAAAGTGATAAAAAAGGTCTATATTTTGTCCCCCTATTTTTTGGTAGCTGTAGTGACCCTTTTGATGAACAAAAGGTCTATTAATTTTTTTGGTAGCTGTAGTGACCCAAGTAGCTGTTCTCCCCTTAGTAGCGCTTGTGAGCCTTGGTAGCTGTAGTGACCCCCAACCGTCACTACAGCTACCAAAAAAATTAATAGACCTTTTGTTCATCAAAAGGGTCACTACAGCTACCAAAAAATAGGGTGACGAAATATAGATCTTTTTTTATCACTTTCTCGTCACTACAGCTAAAAAAAATAACCCTTTGCCCCTAACCTGACCGAACCTTACATAATGAAACCTTACCGAACCTTAACGATCTTAACCAAACCTAACCTTACATAATGAAACCTTACCGAACCTTAACGATCTTAACCAAACCTAACCTTACATAATGAAACCTTACCGAACCTTAACGATCTTAACCAAACCTAACCTAACCGATCCTAACCAAACCTAAACGATCCTAACCAAACCTAACCAATCCTAACCAAACCTAACCGATCCTAACCAAACCTAACCGATCCTAACCAAACCTAACCGATCCTAACCAAACCTAACCGAACCTAACCGATCCTAACCAAACCTAACCGAACCTTACCGATCCATTCCTAACCAAACCTAACCGAACCTTACCGAGCTTAATGAAACCTAATCGAAAATAATGAAACCTAATCGAACATAATGAAACCTAATCGAACATAATGAAACCTAATCGAACATAATGAAACCTAACTGAACCGAATGTAATCTAAACTAAACGTATTGATAAATAAAAAGGCCTATATTTTTTGGTAGCTGTAGTAACCCTTTTGATGAAAAAAAGGTCTATATTTTCTTTTTGGTAGCTGTAGTGACCCTAGTAGCTGTAGTGAGCCTGGTAGCTGTAGTGACCCAGTTAGCTGTAGTGAGCCAGTCCCATTTAATATCATGGGGTTCTTGGATGGGAAGGGTGCAACATATAGTTGACCTTGAGAAAAAAAAAAGCAGTTCATTTATTCAAATTTATATAAATTCTGACAAAGGTGTTTGTCCAGCGTTAGAGGAAAGACACCCATTCACACACACACACACGGACAGACCTGGTATATTATATATATTATATATATAACTAGCTTTAGTGGCCTGGCTTCACCAGCCAAAATGTTTCATACAATAATCTAATGCTCATAACTCGTGAAGAGAACGACATAGCCTACTATTGCCTACAGGGTTGGCTGTTTTAAAACATGTTTTAAACAACATGTTTTTTTTAAAACATTGTTTTAAATCAACCAATTTTTAAAGAAGTGTGCCAGTTAAATATTCATGAACTTAAAATCATACAATCATGGTGATTTCTCTGTACAGACTGAGATAAGATTAGATTTATAGAATAAAAATGCCATTCACAAGCACAACCAAAATGCTGGTCACTTTTTACGTCGTTTTCGAAGTGGCGCCTCTAGCGGGACTATGGTATATGAACATGAATACTATAAGTGAAGTTTTAGACGAGTTCATTTTGTAGCTATTTTGTATATATATATATATATATATATATATATATATATATATATATATATATATATATATATATATATATAGGGTGTATTTTTATATATCAGTATAAAAAGTATGGCCGATAAAGAACTACACAGGCATAGCCTCCTATAGATACTATCTATGGGAGGCTATAGGAGGCTATGACACAGGCAATTATAAATCGGGAGGGATGAACAGAAGTTCATTCACTGGCGTAGCGAGGGGGGCAGATGTGGCATTTGTCCTGGGTGCCCAAATGTGGGGCTGTGATAAAAATAAGGGCTTATACTTATAATATGATTATAAATATAACATTGTCCCAGATCCCACTGACCGTGTTGTCAACTTGGCATAATTAGGCACCCTATAATAGTATTACTGTTACTGTATAAGACCAGAAACCCTAGGAACATTCCTAGCTATGCCACTAATTTCATTTGCTCTTCTAATAAATTCACCACACACTGTACACGACAAGTCACCAACTAGTATCCCAATTTCAATTCGAAAAATGAAACGTACGAATTTAACAAGAAAAGCATTATTTTTTCTTAAAAAAACATGTTTTTTTAAATAAAACATGTTTTTTTGTTTTGTTTTTTTAAAAAAACATGTTTTTTTGTTTTGTTTTTAAAAAAAAACATGTTTTTTTCCAACCCTGATTGCCTATCAAGCATTGGTTCAGCCTCATATTGAGTATTGTTGCAGTGTATGGAGTCCTCACTCTGTCACACTCACTCAGTTGAAATGGTTCAGCATAATTAGGCAGCTAGGTTTGTTTGTGACAGGCACAAATTTACAGATAGTGTCACTGAGATGCTGTCAGTGCTACAATGGCATAGTTTGGCACATCGCAGGGCTGAGTTAAAGTTTGAAATTGTTTGGAAAAATTACACGTGGTGATTGTCCTAAACCACAGTCCAGTGATATTTATAAAGCACTATATATGGGCAGGGCTGACCACTCTAAGAAAATTAGGGAGATTTTTGCTAGAATAGATTCATATTATTGGTCTTTTTTTCTCCTAGAGTTGTAAGACAATGGAACTCTCTTCCTGAGAAAGTGGTGAATGGGGAGAATTTTATTTTGTGGGATTGACAATTGTATATTCATTTTGTTTTTTATATATGTGGTTGACAATGCTTAATGCTGCATGTGGACTTTTATGTCCCTCTGCCATAGGCCTATTTGGCTGCTAGCAGAGTACTAATTGGAATTGGAATTGTAATAGCGACTTGGAATAAGTTCCGTTGACCTAGTAATTGGCAGCAGAATGTCCTGTAAAAGTTTCATCGTGCTGTATGTTGTGCCGTTTGTGAGATTTCGATACTTCGGTCATACAAACTTTCAGAAAAATAGTAAATACAGTATGTGTAATTTAGAGTAATTTTAGTAAAATTTAGTAATTTCAACAGTAACTTTATTAGATTTCGTAATTTATTTATGTGACTACCTGGTTTTGTACCCACCACCAAAATGGTTTGTGCAGACGAATTCCAAGTGGTGCCTCTAGTTGCTTGGTAAGCAAATAAAGAGCCACCCTGTTGTGTCCAGTCCAGGCCACTCTTGGCTATGGAGAAATAGCCATGGTGATGTGTTTTTAGTTTACAGGTGTTCCTCCAGGTGGCATCATGGAGAAGTGATGTCACCCTACCTGTATAGACTTATATAAGGCTATACTCAACAGTTAGTTGAGTATTTGAATTTGAATTTGAATTTGAAAATTTATTCTGCAAGCAGCCATAAAGGCCTATGGCAGAGGGACAAAAGTCCAAGTGCAGCATAGAAAATGCATTGTCAAAACCAGAAACTATAAAACCCCATTGATATAAACACAACAACAATTTCAATATTTTTCTAATTCTTCAAATATATGCATTTTCAAAACAAAACAAAATTATGACTCCCATAAAATATGTCTTTCCTGCACAAAATCCCCGGCAAGCGAGTTGTATTGTCGAATCGCCCTAGGGACAAATGACCAGTAATAAGAATCTGTTCGTGCAGTAAGTTCTGTAAAGTCAAAATAAAGATGGCCACAACATTGAACATAGTAACTTTCAATTTATTAAAAAGTTGATAACATTCTGAAATCTAAATGCAAAAATATGCTTCCGTTTATACACAAGTATCACCAAAATGAAGCCCTGGCCAAAGAGGATACAGGGTTTCCAATCGGGCATTTTACAAACTTGGAGACAGATTGGAACAATGGGCACCAAACCATGGCATCATTGAACTTCACACCAAGGTGTGAAAAGCTACAAATTAGACATAGAGATGGACCTTATTTGGTGCATCTTGATTATGCAGGGTGGTGATAGGAAAGAAGTATGCTACTTTGTTTACCACAGCTGTTCAGGATAAGTCCTGTCTTGGCCGGGGTGGTGGTGGCATCATTGTGGGAATGCTGACTTTTATGGCGGTCGAAGTCGTCTTTGGGATCGCTCCTGGCAATGTCGTTGACGTCGGGTATGTTAATGTCGCGCCATTCCTTCCTTCGTGCCTTAATTGTCCCCACATTCCTTATTCCCTTTGCCTGGGATGTGTTTGTATCGTGGAATGGGCCGATCTGCTGGTTCTCTTGGTTTTGAAGGATCTTGCTGGTGTGTTCCTCCCATCATGGTTTGTGACTCCTATAATTTTCTTTCATAACCTCGGTGTTCGTCCAACGGCCCACGAGGGCTTGGTTGACATAAGTCTTCTCTTAGTTTTTTATGTTTTGGGATGTCACTGTCAATTGAAGTGACGAAAACAGGACCACAGGTGGCAATGCTGGTATCTTCTTTGTCAACTATGGTCGATAGCCCCTAAGAATGGGCATGTCTACCATTGTCCAGGTATTGGTTGAGGATAAGTCTCATGGTTTTCTTTTTCGGAAGCTGTTTTTCCTACTTCTGGGACATTTCTACATTTCTTTGCTTGGATTTATCAAATCAAAAGATTACCGAATGAACGTTAATGACCTCCAAGATCTTAACAATGGAATTCAAACTGCCTTCGACAGCATTACAGCAGATATGTTCCAAAATGTTTTTCGATCTACTTTGGAGCATTGGCAGCTATGTTTCGAAATAGAAGTGGGGTCACGTTGAATTGCTTTAAAATACATTGTTGGCTTTGAGTTAATATAACTTTTTGTCACATGGCAGCAGTGCAACCATTTTTTTTTTTTTTAGAATTTTTCATTTCAGAACCTTCTAAAGTTATGAAAATAACACCTTTTTAGAAGAAGAAAAAGTTCTAAAACCCATCATTTCAGAAAGGTTCCGTTGAGCTCTTCGAAGTTATCGTTGAAAAACGTTTAAAAGCATTGTTGTTTTTGCTGTTTATGGTTATTTATTTATTTTGTGTTATACTTTCGTTGTAATTCAAGTTTCTGCCTCATTTTTGGTGTCATTTTACAATACTGTAAGATAAAATTCATAATTAAAAAAATAACAAGATTATTGTAAATGATTAAATTTGTTTCAGTTGCCATGTACGTACTTGAAGCTCCAGATCTAAGAAACAATAGTAGAACACTCGTATTTCTTCCTGTAATATCATCATAATTAATCTTGTTACATTTAGAGATAAAAACCATAGTTGAAAGAATCGGAATTGAGATTCTTACTTTGATGTTTTCTTTGTGTGCCACAGCTTTTTCTTGACACTTTTCAATCCCCTGTTTCATTATCTCCTTCATCTACATTCAAATACAAAGAAATTGATTATCAATCAAGGTGAAATTGTATTGATTATAGTCCATTCGAAATTACGAGGGCCCAGGTAGTAATTCGACTGTGATCTGACAATACCTCCTATCTGACATTTTGGTCGAGGTTACTACTAATAGGTTTTTGTTACGCTGGATCGAATGGAAGAAACCTCTATTGTCAAAAAAATTCCTTTAAGTTTAAATATTGCCGGGGAAATTGTAAATCCGCTTGGAGCGCAAAACAGTTTTTTGCTTCTCCTGAAAAGTTCGTCCCTATGCAGATAGTAATTATTGTCAGATCACAGTTGTGGCAACCTGGTCTGCTCCAATTTTAATTTTGATGGAGCAGACGAATTTCTCTATGGTGGTCTGCCTGACAGCTACAGTAGGCTGTTGGGACGGACGCCATTTTGGTGCCAGCAGACCTCTCACCATGAAGTCTATGGGTGAGAGGTCAGAAGTGACCTCTGTCCCCTCCAGGTGGAGTTGCCTGGAGGTTTCCTGTGGCCTAGTCAACCACAGGATCTGGGCAGTTGGTTGTAGGACTTGAAAGTGACTAGACCTGTGGGTGGAGGTCAAGTGGACCTCCACTGTCCAGCTCTTTGGCTCATCTTTTGTTCTGTTGTGCCTTGGCCTTTTGGCCTTGTTTTGTATATTTATGGGGGCTTGGCTGGTCAAAGGATTACCAGCCAAGTTGTGTAAATATTATCACTGCCATCGTTTATCCTCATACACCGTAAGTGTGCAATAAATACACTTTTATTCATCTTACTTGTGTGTCGTGTCATTTTCTTGGGGAAGTACCGCGGAGGGTGGGTTTCTGGTTTTGGGGAAACACCACCGTCTTTCCGACTTGTTTCGGCCGGTCTTCGTGTCGGCTCGCGGTAGAACCGTAGTTCTACCGCGATATTCTCGGCGTGGCGGCGTGGTTTTTCGTCGTGTCCGTCGTGGGTGGCTCCTGGAGCCGACACAACCCGGGGAGCACCGTGTGGGAGACGGCTACGGGTACGGTCCCGTCCCCGTAAGGAGCCAGTTCAGCGGTAAGTTTTACGTCCTTTTTGGGGTGAACTTACTGGGGTTATTGTGACGGTCCGGCGGGACGTTACACAGTCGAAATTATAGTTGGGCCAACGTTTATTAAACATTGGAAATTTTGTTGTATATGGTTGGAAACCAACGGTTTGTAACACCCAGTAACTTGTGATCCCGCCAAAACCATAGCCGGGGGCGTAAACAACTCATACTTGTCCCTCCCTTCCTCTCTAATTAATACTTAAGTGGCGGATTGATACTCTTAGGACTATGGTCAGTTGGACCTGCTTACACCTCTTTGTTCTTCGACCACTTTTTCGCTCAAATCCGTATCACATCATGGGCCCGTGGAATCACCTTTAATAATGAATATTCATTATTGTAACGTTGATGTTTCTATGCAAGAATGAATAAAGTGTTTACAATATGAAACTGCGTTGCCTACTATATTGAAACTAACCCTTCTCTAGACAAGCCGGAGACACCATAGGGCAAGAAAGCATATGGATCCCTACGGAGCAGCAGATCTTCCAACCAAAAGGAAGATGAACAACAATGGCGACCAGAAGCGGATGGTCACCATCCTTCTGATAGATCCCCTACACAGAAGGATGACTACAATCCGTCACCATCCGACTACTTCTGTAACTCGAATCTTCTCCATGTGGTCACCATGCGATTGAGGGAAGAGACGAGTTATAGAAGAGAGCATAATGAATTGCTCAAAATGGTCAACAGGTCGTCAAACATTCACACGTTTTACGACTCGTTGGACACCAAGTTTTAGAGAGTTGGAAAAGCGTTGGATCCAACCAAATTTCATTGGTCTTTCCTTCGTCTTTCCAACGGTTGGATATTTGTTGGAAGCACAGTAAATTAGCTGTGTAAAAGCTGGTTTTGAGTTGTTCCAATGTTGGAAATTAGTCAGTTTTTATGAAATTATGAAATTCACCAACTTTTTAACTGTTGGCTAAAGGTTGGGTAGCCAACCAAACCAATATCTAAGCATTCATGCAACCAATTTTCAACATTTCTACAACATATGCTTGCTACCTCGGGGGCAGTAAAAAAGTCAGTTGCACATGGTCATAATTTTCTTTCAAGACGAGATGTTTTGAAGGGAGGTCGAGGCAACACTGTTTGAAGCTCATTATCAATAGATCAATAGTGATATCGATTGTAATGTTGATAACTCGTCTCTTATCAGTTAACAACAATATGTCATCTGTTACTGTTCCATCGTTCAAAATTGAAATTCGTTCAGTAACCCGATTTTTATGGTTGAAAAAGTGTTAATCCCACTGAAATTCATAAGCAATTGAAGGTTATTTCTAGGCAAGCAGTTGAAGAAATGGTTGCGAAATGTTTGAGAACGGCCGTACTGACATCACTGACGACGATCGAGCTGAGCGACCAAGCACATCAACAACAGCTGACATTGTTCAGTGTGTTGATAAAATGATTCAATCAAACCGACAAATAACAGTTCATGAAATCGCTGATACAATGGGTATTTCTTATGACTACTCAACAAATCATCAGAACTTGTGTTAATCACATGCTGGTCGGGATTTTTACGAAGCTGGAATCACAAAGGTTGTTCAGAGATATGAAAAATGCAAGAACTTGTTGGGTGATTATGTGAAAAAACAGTTTTTTTTTGTTTACTGTCCAATAAAAAAATAGCTGCACTATAAGATTTCTTGTATTTTTTGAGTTGTGAGTGCAACTTACTTTCTGACTGCCCCTCGTATATTAAGACGTTTTGCGTCCGTTGCTTTATTTATTTTAGCGCCGTTTATTTTGGGGTTCCAATTTTAATTTTTCACCCTGTACTTGGTTTGTAGCTTCTGGGCCATTTAGGTACGGATTGACCCGAGAAGTACAGAGACAGAAGATCCTCAAGGCTGTGTGAGTCGTTATAAGAGACTAGTGAGGACATTAAACAGACGTTATATTGGTCTAGTCCTCCCGGGCTGATAGAATTAGTGACTTAGCCAACCACTATTAATACGAGTGAAAACTCGCTCATATCACTTAAAAAGAGCAGATTCTATCCGGGGAAAAAAGGTCCGTCACAATATTACCAATATTTTATTGATTACTCACATTTTCATCCATTGATTCCATGTTGTCGATAGCCATTTTGGCAAACTGTGTGACTTTTTCTTCAACAACTTCAAAGGTTTTCTCATCATTTTTGTCCACTGGCTATAGTTGAAATTTAAATAAATTGATCTTTATTTTCTCAAGAAAATGTTATCTCTTTAGGCCTTGTTTCCACTGTGGCAAAAATTTGAACTTATTGAAAATTTCAACTGAAATGGCAATTTATGGTTTTGTTAATGTGGTAGAGCGAATGTGGTTTTCTCACTTCAATTGGCCTAACATGATGAACCAAACCATAATAGTGAATAAGTGGGGGCCACGTTTGTTCTGTTATTAGTTGGCCATATCGAATTTCGTTTCTCCTACTAATAGAAATGCATTAACAATACATTTTCTCCACTGTTATTTATGAACAGTTGAAATTTTTACTGAGTACCCATTTTCGCCACAGTGGAAACCAGGCCTTAGAAGGCTTGTTTCCACTGGGTTGAAAATTTGAACTTTTTGAAAATTTCAACTGGTGAAAAATGGAAGACACGTGGCTCCTCATGTTTGTTCAATTTTTCACCAGCTGAAATTTTCAAATATAAAATGACAATGTATAAGAGTAGTGTGTACTGGTATTAATTAAAGTCATACTTACAACTATAAGTTCTTCTTTTAAAGCAAAACAAGCAAGTATTTCCGATCTTGCCGCCTGAAATTGTTCCATTATTAATATACAAATAAATAAGCATAACATGGCTCGTTTACAACACATAAAATCATGTCGTCACGATGTCGTAATCATGAGAAGTTTTTGGTTCATAATAAAGGGTTGGTGCATAAGTTTGTGCAGTGTTCAATCAAAGTTTTGACCTAACAAAATTTGAACTAAAGGGACCTTTGCCCTAAAACCATTTGCCCTAAAGGGACATTTGCCCTAAAACCATTTGCCCTAAAGGGACATTTCCCCTAAAGGGACATTTGCCCTAAAGGGACATTTGCCCTAAAACCATCTGCCCTAAAGGGACATTTGCCTTAAAACCACTTTTCCTAAAGAGACATTTGCCCTAAACAGTAGTTTCAATATAAGTCATTTCATGTTTTTGCACACCTGTGGCATGCAGAACCTATTTAACAAACTCCTCCAAAAGACACTAAACCATACGAAAAGAGAGAAAAAAAGTGGTTTTAGGGCAAAATGTCCCTTTAGGGCAAATATTCCTTTCGGGCAAGTGGATTTAGGGCAATCATCTCTTTAGTGCGATTGGCATTAAGGCAAGTGGCTTTATGGCAAGTGTCTATAAGGCAAATGTATGTGGCAAGCCACGAGAATGTAATAGGCTATTGGCGTGAATGGAATAAGTATGATGAAATATATTAATATTATATAGCCATTTAACATGGTGGGTTTTTTTTTTGAATTTTGAGTTTGAAGAATTACTCTGCAAGCAGCCAAGAAGGCCTGTTGACAGATGGACAAAGCCCAATTGCAGCATGTGGAATGCACTGACAATTAAACCCAAAGATATAAAACCCGGTAACAATAATGCATGAAATATTCTGCAAGAATTCCATTGTCTTAACCTCCATAGGCTCAAATGACCAGTAACACGGATTGGTCCATGCAAAAATCTCTAATTTTGTTATTGTTCACCCCTACTCAAGGTAAATGTCCTGCTTAGATTTACTTAAAAGTTGCTTTAGGTCAAGAGCCTCCCAATCTCCCAACCAAGCTACAAAGGCATGGGGTTATACCGGGGCATACTGTTATACAGTATTTGTCACAAAACCATGAAGTAACTCTGCAGTGTGGGAATGCCACATGGTACTGCAATATTCTAGATAGGGCTTACCAGAGATTGGTATGCTATACACCTTACTTATTTCGGGCACCCTTTTAGAATTCATTGGCTAAACCTTAACATTTGCATTGACTTGGAAATAATCTGTTCAGCATGTAGCTTCCAAGACTGTTTAGAAGTAAGTTTTATTCCTAAATATTTCTGAATCTGCACTCAGGATTGGAGTGGACCCTATTGTATATGGAAACTCTATACAGCAGGGTATTGGATTTGGTGAATTTAACTGGATTCAATCAAATCCAAATTGTCATTGAACAAATCCAAATCAAATCCAAATCCAACCTTCACGCATTTTCTTAAATCCAAATCCAAACATAAAATTATCTTGTAAATCTAAATCCAAATCTGATATTTTTTTATTATTTTTACTACATTTTTCCTAGGTAACGATAATTACTTTTAATGAAAAGCAATTTTTCAAATATTTTTGGTTTTAAATTTGATCGTTGTTCACTTAAGTATATTTCCAGCGGTTGAAAACGCCCTTTCCACACTTCCAGATGAGACAGGAATGCAAAATACTTTTTGTGCAATGTCTTGTAAGTTAGTACACTTAGTTTGTAGAAACTTTGTACACTGTACAATGAATGTACAGGGTACAAAATTTTTTTTCTAACTTGTAAGTTGTAACTGTAAAGTGTACAGCACAAAGCCACAAAATAATAAAACTAACAAATCCAAATTATTAAAACAGAATAAATCCAAATCAAATCCAAATCCACAAATCCCAAATCCAATACTCTGCTATACAGGCAGTTAGAAATAGGTGAATACTTCAGTTGGCTCCGCCCTTGTTATGACGACTGGCAACTTCTAACATCACATGCTCTGCCCTTTTCAACGTCAGACTACATAACCAACCAATTAGAAGTTGCCGGTCGTCATAAAAAGGGCGGAGCCAACTTGTGTTCGTCCCGATTTCTAAATGCCTGTCCCATTTATAGACCTCATCCCCCAAACCATACTGACTAATTGTTGCCATTAACTTTGGAGTGTGTAGCTGTGTAGACATCGAGAACAACTAAATCTAGGTGATTACCCTTGTCTGAAGTTTTTTTGAAGGTCATCAACCAAAAGAATGAGCTGTGTTTCACATGAACGACCTCTACTAAGCTCATGGCTGATTAAAGCCCCTATCATACTAGCAACCTCCAATGCAATTCAACTTGCAATGCAACCTGTGATGTGACTTGCAACTAGAACTTTGTAATAAACTTCTCTATATCACACTATGCAACCTAGTTCCCAATCAAGTTTTCAAAACTTCGTTTATGTCAAGGGGCCGAAACATTCGGGTGAATCTCGTACGGACGTATCGGAAGCCATTTTACTTTTAATCCGCGTTTTACTGAATTTTAAAATTTCAAATTCTATTCTGGATATCCAAGTAAAATGCAGCTAAAAAAGTAAAATGACTTTCCATCCACACGATCTGCTGTGAATCTTATAGTGAAAATCGTACATGATTTTCTTCAATGTCTGCCCGTTGGTTTGTGTCCATATTGTGATCAACTAACAGGAAAGTTCATAAACCGTAAGTCATGAAACCGGGAATTCTTTCAATGTTACCACCATATGTCATTTCCGGCAAACGGCCTGATTGGTTGTTTGTCAGAAAGTTTACTTGAGAAGTCTCTCAAAGTTGAACCTGTTCAACTCGGTGAGACTGAGTTTGACACTAGTTGAAAAGAAAGTTTTATCAAGTTGCATGACGTCATATCACACTATAAACATTGAAGTTGCATGTCACATTGCACGTTTTATTGCATCAAAAGTTGCTAGTGTGAGTGATAGGGGCTTAAGACACAGAAGATTATTGGCTAACAAGAAAAGTCGTTGAGGAGGAATAAATAATGTGCTCAAGGACCTTGCAAACAATGGCAGTTAAAGAAACTGTTCTATAGTTTCGTATACTAAATGTCAGCAAAAAAAGTGTAGTGCTTCCCTCAAGTTTCCTTGTAAATGTCGAACATTTCTGGTCGACAAAAGCCAATTTTCTACTTATTTGTTCTTCTAAATATCGTTTTGATTTCCGGTTATTGTGAATCGGTTTCTTACGTGGTTTTTTGCGGCTTTTAGTGCTCGTAGTTTGGAGAACTTCTTATTGGTAACTTCTTCAAGACAGCTATTTAAAGTGTTTCTTTCCTGTAATTGTAAAAGTTTTAAATACATTAACTTTATAAATAATGTATAAAGCCCGTTATACACTTACAACTAGTTCTTAAATAAATGTATAAATTAATTTATAAATGTGACATTGCATGTGTATAAAGCCCATTATACACCTACAATTAGTTCTTAAATAAATGTATAAATTAATTTATAAATGTGACATTGCATGTGGGTATACACCTACAATTAGTTCTTAAATAAATGTATAAATTAATTTATAACCATGACAGTTTATGTGTATAAAGCCCGTTAAACACCATCAATTATGTCTTAAATAAATGTATAAATTAATTTATAAATGTGACATTGCATGTGTATAAAGCCCGGTATACACCATCAATTATGTCTTAAATATTGGTGTGAATTAAATGATGAATCTTTTTGTCAATGATTTGGTAAATAAAATATATAAATTAATTTAAAGTGAATAATTTAACAATTCATGTCGTTATACACATGCAATGTCACATTTATAAATTAATTTATACATTTATTTAAGAAATTATTGTTGGTGTATAACGGGCTTAACGATGTGAATGTTAAATTATTTGTTCAAAGTTGCATTAATTTAGAAGATGTTCTATTTTTCTTAAATGATCACATCTTTACTAGAGCGCTTTCTCGGGCTCAGAATCATTCTTATGTAATTTACAAAGTTATTTACGATGTGCTCAGCAACATATGTAGCACACCTCTCCCCCCCCCCAATTCTCTTGTCTAGAAGGTCACAAGGTTAGATATAAGATAAACTGTCACACTACGCACTGTTCTGCGCACATTTTTTATATTAAAAATGTTCAAATACATTTTATACATTTTATGTACCAAATCATTCACGAAAACATTCATCATTTAATTGACACAAAAATGCAAGTAAAAATTGTAGGTGTATAATGGGCTTTATACGCTGTAGAATACACAGGCAGTTAGAAATAGGTCGAAACTTCAGTTGGCTCCGCCCTTGTTATGACGACTGGCAACTTCTAATTGGCTGGTTATGTAGTCTGACTTTGAAAAGGGCGGCGCATGTGACGTCAGACTACATAACCAGCCAATTAGAAGTTGCCAGTCGTCATAACAAGGGCGGAGCCAACTGAAGTTTTGACTTATTTCTAACTGCCTGTGTAGAATACACACAATTTTTCGTAAAGCTAAAAGTTGTTCATGAAGAACGAAATGTATCTGGCAAAATGGAACAGGCAATTAGAAATCGGGACAAACATAAGTTGGCTCCGCCCTTTTTATGACGACCAGCAACTTCTAATTGGTTTGTTGTGTGGTTCCACGTTGAAAAGGGCGGAGCATGTGACGTCAGACTACATAACCAACCAATTAGAAGTTGCCAGTCGTCATAAAAAGGGCGTAGCCAACTTCTGTTTGTCCCGATTTCTAATTGCCTGTCAAAATGGATTGTTTGAGGTCAGTGACCTTTACCATGGGTCGAGCATATTTTAGCATAATTCAGTCTTAAATAATGCAACCAAAAGACCTTAAATCTGTCCACAACATTCAAGTAGCTGATTGCAACTTCAGTTAATCAGTGAATGAGGACCATGTTTTTAAAAATGTCATATTTCACATAACATTGCATTAAGTTGCAACATGTAGCTTAAGTGCCAATTGCACGTGCTGGAATTGTCTAGCTTCTTAATAACTTCACCTTGCTCATGTTTGAGATTTCACAGTTTGCCATTTCAGCTTCTTTCTGTTTCCTTTCCATCCTGGCTTTCTTGTTCTATATACAAAATAAAACATTTTATTATATATCTATATATTAAGCCAGGTCTGTGTGTGTGTGTGTGATTAACGCTGTACAAACAAGGACAAAAACCTTGAAGCACATCGGAATTTCTATAAACTTAAATGAACCGCTTTTTTTTTCTCAAGGTCAACATTATGTTGCACTTTTCCCATCCAAGAACCCCAGGATATTAAATTGGAGACGGAAAAAGGTTGGAAAGTGTAGAAGGGGAGAGAGAGAGACACGTGGAGGGCAAAAAAGGGGGAGGGGGAAACTGAAATTGAAATGAGGAGTAAAAAAAAAGAACAAACGACGCGCATGCGCACACCAGAGAAAATGAAACGCTCATTTTCTCTTTCAAATATAAAAAGGGGAGGGGATAATAGTAGCAAAATTAAACTACAGTTTATCACGGGCAATTGTGCCCAGCATTAGAATTTCTTTTGCTCAGCCCTTTTATGAACGTCATCAATTTCTAATTGGTTTGTTACTTGGTCTGACGTCATAAAAGGGCGGATGAAAAGAAATTCTAATGCTGGGCACAATTGCCTGTGAATTTTGCTCCCGTCATTTATGACGGGTTACCCCACTAGTTTTTTTTTTTAAAAAAAAACATCTTGTAGCCTAGAATGAGTTACCAGAAAGTAGGGATGGGACATTCGTCTCCTCGAATCTTGAAAAATATTCGAGATTCGAAACCTTGAATCTTAGCGCTTTTTTTCGTCTTTCGAATCTTTCAAATCCTAACCTAAAATTGACGTCCAATAAGAAGCCGTTCACTAACAAAAACAAAAAAACCGGCGATTGTTGCAATTTCGGTGTTGTACCCGGATCACCAATGGATCAACTTGTGACAACGTTTTTTTTTTTATTATTAATAATTTAATATTTAATATTATTTCATTTTTGTGTATCTTCTTAATGAATAATACAAGATTCTTATATGAAGGATTCGAGAAATTCGAGGGATTCGAGAACCTTTTAGGATTCGGATTCCGATTCGGATTCGAGAAAATTTAGAATTCGTCCCACCTCTAGCAGAAAGCTTTATTTCAGCTTCTTCTATACACAGATAATTTTATAAGAAATTTAAAGAAAATAGACCTATTATTGTCTTACAACACTTGAATTTGTGTAAGTTGCGTTTGTCAACTTGAAGTTCATTAATTTTCAGTGGTACTTACGCATTCAACATGCAGGCTTAGAACCGCAATCGTCAACACGAACATAAAGAATTTAACCGATTTCATGGATATTCAGTTGCCGAAAGCAGAATTACACTTGGTACTTTTTTAACGTACTTCTATAGGGTTTATTTGAATTTGAAATTAAAGATGTGGCAAATTTCTCTCTCTCTCTCTCTCTCTCTCTCTCTCTCTCTCTCTCTCTCTTTATACAGTGACACGTCTGCTTACCGCGCTTGAAATAATATTATATAGGCCTATATATGAGCCATACTTTTTTTTTTAAATGATTGATTGCTTTCGATAACTATTCAATAAAATGAAAAGCTGTATGACGCTACTAGAGGGTCACCTACAAAAAAAAAACTTGTGTCTTTTTTAACTTTCTTGGCTCTGTATCATTTCTGGCTGTGAAATTAGGATGCAAAAACGTCAAGCGAACGTTTTTTTTTTTTTTTTTTTTTTCAGAAACAACATTACGAAACAGAAAATCAAATTGTTTTCAAAACTAGAATGGTAGAAAATTATGCTATTTTTGATATTTGAAATTCTGCTATATCTTAAAAAAATAAACATTTTATAGCAGTTTGAAAATGACCCATTTTTCGGTTTTTTTTTTCTATTGAAATTTCATGAAAAACTATTTTAGGCCTTTTTTTTCAAACTGTCCTAAAAAGTTTATTTTGAAAGATATCATCATGAAAAAAAAACTTTTAGCATTATCTCCAACTATTCTAGTTTTTAAAACATTTTCAAGGTCAACTATATGTTGCACACTCCCCATCCAGGAAACCCATTGATATTAAATTGGAGAGGGGAAAAGGTTGGAAAGTGTAGAAGGGGAGAGAAACGGGGAGGGGAAAAGTGGGAGGGGTGACTGAAATTGAAATGAAAGGAGTAAAAAAGGAACAAACGACGCGCGTGCGCACACCAGAGAAAATGAAAAACTCAATTTTCTCTTTCCAATATAAAAAGGGGAGGAAATAATAGTAGCAAAATTAAACTAGAATTTATCACAGGCAATTGTGCCCAGCATTAGAATTTCTTTTGCTCCGCCCTTTTATGAACGTCATCAATTTCTAATTGGTTTGTTACTTGGTCTGACGTCATAAAAGGGCGAAGGAAAAGAATTCTAATGCTGGGCACAATTGCCTGTGAATTTTGATCGTGTCATTTATGGCGGGTTACCCCACTAGTTAATATATATAGTTTTCCTTGTTTGTGTGTTGGGTGTGGTGTGTGTTTATGTGATATATGTGTGTTTGTGTTCCTAAAAATTTCTCTCTCAAGGTTTGCTGAATAGCCCTTGTGGTAATGTCTCTAAATACCAACGTTGAGATCGGTAGTTCGCATCCTACTAGTGTTGGTTCACTATTTATTTAAAAACTGAGTGGAGCCCCTATTAGTGTGGTTTATTTTGAATTTAAATTTAAGAAGCATACAAATGATTTTTTTTTTTCATTTTAAATTAAGGATAAACCGTCCTAGGACGGGTTCTTAAATTTTAAATTAAAGATTAACTAAATTAACCCCTTAGGGCAAATGGTTTTACAGTAAGTGTCTTTTTAGGGCAAGTGGTTTGAGGGCAAATGTTTTTTAGGGCAAATGAATTTAGTGCAAATGTCCTTTTAGGGCAAGTGGTTTTAAAACAAACATCTTTTTAGGGAAAATGGTTTTAGGGCAAATGTCCCTTTAGGGCAAATGTCCCTTTAGGAACCATGCTTTTTGGGCAAATGTCCTTTTAGGGCAAATGTTTTTTTTTGGGACCATGGTTTTTGGGCAAATGTCCCTTTAGGGCAAATATTTTTTGGGCAAGTGTATATGGGGGAAATGTACTTTTAGGGTAAATGCCACACACCCCTGTCAAGTTGATTGGAAGAATGTATTGAGTTGAATGTGAATAAATAATTCTTGTTTTTAATTAAAGAATCATACGGAAATGTGATTTGCCACTAAATTGACGGGGTTGACTTTTGTTTTTATAAATTTAAAATGGCGTCGTTTTTCACGAAAAGTCACTTCATTTTTAAGTTTTTTTATGATTTTAATGAATTATTTTTAATTTTAAAAATTCTTTCCGCAATCGTTGAGTAAATCTTGACAATGTGTTTTGACAAGAAATTTCTGGAGGTAGGCCTAATGGTCTCTTTAAAAAGTGTCCCGTGTGATCAAGCAACAGAAAAATTGTTCATCATAAATTTTCATCATAATAAATTTATTCGTGTAAATTTTACCGTCCTAGGACGGGCTACCCTACTAGTGGTAGAAGATTATGCTAAAAGTTTTTTTCGTGGCCAATAGCTTGAAAAATAAACATTTTATAGCATTTCATTTAAGACGCTACATCACAAAATTACTTCGAAAAATCTCCGCAAAGAGCGCTAGCATCGTTTTTCTATTGAACCCATAGACCCAATGTTAAAGAAAAAAAATGTTAATTTTTAAAATACACAGTCGTGGCGGCAATATGTTTATCTTTCATATTTAAAGTTGTCCAATTTTGATGGTTCAAAGTGCAATGTGCACCTTAAATATATGCTGATCGAGTGATAGAATGACAAACAAATTGCTAAGTGCGGTTCTTTTTTTAAAAAGTATTTTAAAATCGCCAATTTCTACCTCTTATGTTAAACTCCACTGAGTATGTGCTCAAACAAAAAACATCCATTAAAATGCTCGTAAAAATACGTGAAAATAATTTTTAAAAACCACAATTAAACCAGAGTGAAGCTAACACATTGGCGCACGTGCTGATTTTTTTCTGTTTTTTTTTTTAATTATTTTTACGTATTTTTGGTTACGAACGCGCGTACTCAATGGAGTTTAACATAAGAGTTAGAAATTCGCGATTTTGAAACAGTTTTTAAAAATAGAAGCGCACTTACCAATTTTTTTGTCATTCTATCACTCGATCCGCATATATTTCAGGTGCAGATTGCACTTTGAACCATCAAAATTGGACAATTTTAAATATGAAAAATAAACATATTGCCGCCGCGACTGTGAATTTTAAAAATTAACGTTTTTTCTTTAACATTGGGTCTATGGGCTCAATAGAAAAACGATGCTAGCGCTCTTTGCGGAGATTTTTCGAAGTAATTTTGCGATGTAGCCTCTTAAGAGTCGACAACTATTGGCGGAATGTGATAATCGATTCATCGAAAGCGTCAAAATCGAAAAGAATATTCGATTAATTGTGAACAAAAATCGATTAATCTTTTAATAATCGATAATGCGGAATAATGTGGGCTTGGCTTTAATTTAGTTCCATTGGCAATCTAACCCTTGAGTCACGTAAGTAAAAGAAATCGTTTTCACCGCATACACATTCACACCATTTTATTATGATTTCTTGATGCGAATTGTTTTCTGTGTGTTTTTCGACACATCTTCCGTTCATAACGTTTTCTACACCTGATTCTAGGCACGCATTTCTGCAATCAGTTTCTTGTTTTACGTTAGTACCGCACAGTATGTCGCGATATTGGATTCTCTCGACGAAACGTCTTGGTGTTAGTCTTTGTTTCAGTTTTTTGAACGGCACAGTAATGAATCGAGTCCATTTCCAACCACGTTTCTGAATGACGTCACTTCCTAGAAAAAGAGTTAAATCATTTTGAATTACTTTAAAACATGTGCTAATTAGATGAAAACCTACGAAATTCATTAGGGTTAATTATGCGTTTCACTTGCACCGAACTGGGATATAGACTTTTGCCCTAAAGGGACATTTCTCCGAAATCCACTTGCCCAAAAGGGACATTTGCCCAAAAGGGACATTTGCCCTAAAGGGACATTTCCCCGAAATCTACTTGCCCAAAAGGGACATTTGCCCAAAAGGGACATTTGCCCAAAAGCGACATTTGCCCAAAAGGGACATTTGCCCAAAAGGGACATTTGCCCTAAAGGGACATTTCCCCAAAATCCGCTTGCCCAAAAGGGACATTTGCCCTAAAGGGACATTTCCCCAAAATCCACTTGCCCAAAAGGGACATTTGCCCTAAAGGGACATTTCCCCAAAACCCACTTGCCCAAAAAGGACATTTGCCCTAAAGGGACATTTCCCCGAAATCCACTTGCCCTAAAGGGACATTTGCCCGAAATCCAGTTGCCCTAAAGGGACTTTTGCCCGAAATCCACTTGCCTTAAAGGTACATTTGCCCTAAGGACACTTGCTCTAAAGGGACATTTGCCCTAAACCAACTTGCTCTAAAGGGACATTTGCCCTAAACCAACTTTGTTTTCTTTTTTCGTATGGTTTAGTGTCTTTCGGTGGAGTATGTTAAATAGGTTCTATAATGTAATCTTACACTACTGATTAGGGCAGATGCCCTTTTAAGGCAAGTTGATTTAGGGCAAATGTCCCTTTAGGGAAAATGTCTTTTTATGGCAAATGGTTTTAGGGCAAATGTCTTTTTAGGGCAAATGGTTTTAGGGAAAATGTCTTTTTAGGGCAAATGTTTTTTTATGGCAAATGGTTTTAGGGCAAATGTCTTTTTAGGGCAAATGTCTTTTTAGGGCAAATGTCTTTTTAGGGCAAATGGTTTTAGGGCAAATGGTTTTAGGGTAAATGGTTTTAGGGTAAATGTCTTTTTAGGGCAAATGGTTTTAGGGCAAATGTCTGGTAGTGGAGACAAAAACAAAATAAATATATTTTCAGCCACTTTAAGGCCCATAAGCTCAATGGTTCAATTGGAACAAATGGTCACACTCTTTACCATTGGGCTTCCATTCTGTGCGCATACTCAGTAAATTATGCTCACTTTTATGCATGCTGCCCATTGGTCCTGGGTTATCCCACCCTATGTAGGGCCTGCCTATACATTATATCTCAAGGTTTCATTTCTAAACATACCATTAGTTTCACAAATAAGAATGAAAATAATCATTAGGCCAAATGAAACTTTAAAGACTGTCCAGGAGTAATGTGGTTTCATTTACAAAGTTGAAAATCCCTATATTGGCGCAAATAAAATAAGATTACATTACATTGTTGTAGTCAAGGAATTTATTGTTTAGTGTATCTGTTAGTCTAGTGGTATAGATAGGTTGGGTTGCGCTCCACACTGCCCATGCTGCTTAGAACATTGCGCTCCCTTTGCGCCCTGAAAATGCGCCCTCCAAACCTTCTGCATATCCCCCCCTCTCTTTGCCCGCAGAAGTGAGGGCTGCAGGTATCCAGCTATGCCCCATTTTTTGTGCTTGAAGGAGGAAAATAAAAATAACCCTTACTATGTGTGAGTGCCAGTCAGTCTAGTGTCGATGCATTTTGGCAAAAAATAATTCAGTGTGACCCCCCCTCTTCCATTTCCAGGCAGCTGCTAATGCTGCACTGTAGCTCTTAAAAACGTCAGTTTGTAACACCCGCTATGCTAGCCTAGGGGTGCATGACTCTCTGATGTCTCTCCCTTTCCTTGTGTACGAACCTGTTTGGGAGCGTGGAGGGATATCGCTTTGGGACAAGGTTGCTTTGCCCTGGTTGCATCTTGTTGGTATACACAGGTTAAAGCCTATAAAAGCACTGCATTCTTCTTTGTTCGGGGTTCGTTCATATTTCTCAAACTGTTTCACGTCGATGGGCCCGTGGACACTTCGGCTTTTGTTGATGTTTTATTAATGAAACAGTTCATCTTTGTAGTGTCTGTATTTTGTGTACAGAGATGAATAGCATTGTCTCCTTGTATGTCTAATATTCTTCTAGATCAATTGAAGGCAACACAGAGGTAAAGAGGCTAAGAACTCTGATGGAGCATTGAATACAGCATTCAGAAATGGTGGAAACCACCTTTCTGAAGAGTTTCATCTTCTTCAGGAAGCCCATCAGTAATCCACTGCTATCCTGCTACTACTGAACATAGAATGGTAGCCATTCAATTGTCCATAAAGGTGCAGTCACACTAGGCTGGTTTACAGCTAGTACTCTGCTATGTAACACCCTGTAAATCGTGATCCCGCCAAAACCATAGCCTGGGGGGTAAACAACTCTCAACCGTCCCTCCCTCTTCTCTGACTCACCTTTCTGACTCATACCCAAGCGGCGGATTGATACATAAAGGACCATGGTCACTTGGACCTGGTTACACCTCGCAGTTGTACACAGGTCCAAGGTATAAAAGAACCGTGTTCCTCTTTGTTCTTCAGTTCTTTCCATTGCCTGTATTACGAGATATTATTCCGAATCATGGGCCTGAGGATTTATCGTTAGTATTATTAATATTCATCCTTGTATTCTGTGTTTCTTACAAGTGATGAATAAAAGTGTTGTAACAAGAAACAGCGTTGTCTTTGTGTCTCTATGTAACTAACTTCTCTTCAGAGGCCGGAGGCTCCATAGGGCAGGAGCTATACGATTCTCAGCAGCTACAACATCTTATCTTGTCGGTATACCGATGGAGAAGATGTATATCAGCATCAACCGGAAGAGAGAGAGATGGCCGCCACTCTCCTGCATCGATTTCACCCCCATGCAGAAGAGTGACTACAATCTGTCTCCATCCAGCTCTCTCTACAGCTCGGATCTTCTCTGTGCAGGTACCATACTGTTCAGAGAAGAAACGAAGTGTGGAAAATGTCATCTAAAGGTTGGTAATAAATATTGGTTGATGTCAAAAGCTCACAGCTAGCAGCCAAATAGGCCTATGGCAGAGGGACATAAAAGTCCACATGCAGCATTAAGTATTGTCAAGCACATATATAAAAAAACAAAATGATTATACAATTGTCAATCCCACAAAACAAAATTATCCCCATTCACCACTGCCTCAGGAAGAGAGTCCCATTGTCTTATAACTCTAGGAAAGGTTTAGGAATAGTCTTCTGTCTGTCTCTTAGTCCACTTCATTACTTCCCTCACATAACAAACTTAATCATACTGCCCCTGGTTCTGTGTAAATGTTGCCCCTGTATGTTTCACATCATAACAGCTTTTCGATATGTTTCCTACATGCATGAGTCATCACTCACCCTCAACCCTTTACAGACAGTTAGAAATCGGGGGGAACGTCAGTTGGCTCCGCCCTTGTTATGATTAACAGCAACTTCTAATTGGTTTGTTGTGTGGTTCGATGTTGAAAAGGGGCGGAGCATGTGACGTCAGACTTCATAATTAGCCAATTAGAAGTTGCCGGTCGTCATAACAAGGGCGGAGCCAACTGAAGTTCTCCCCGATTTCTAACTGGCTGCCAACCCTTTTAAGCCAATTTTAAGTGATCTAATACGTGGAACTCCTCTTCAGTATGAATGGAAATTATACTGAAACATATGGAAAGATATTCAATAGGCCATTGTTGGTGTGGAAAAAAAAACACGAAGAGCAGTGTTGTTTTTCAAAGAGTATATCGTCGGTTAAGAAGTGATACCATGCAACTGATATTTTTTTTTTGGTGCTTTTGAGGTTTTGGCCATAAAAAAATATCAGAAAAAATAAGTGCATCGTTTGGGAAAATGTCGCGAAATAAACAAAAATTTATTTTAAAAGATATTTACTGGTAGAGACATCTGGTAGAGGGAGGGTGTTCAAGTCCATTTAATGTAATTTTTCGAATATTTAGAGAAAAAAAAATTGTTTGTGATGTCATGTACGCGTAACTTTATATATATATATTATGGCGCCCTCGAAATATTTTTTTTCCCTGGCCATTTTTCCATCAGTTCCACCCATACACCGTCGTACTACCTTAGACTATTACTTTCCTGGACTGGCAACTTCCTATCTTCTCTCCGTGTTAAACGGTTGAATGCCTGGTCTAAGACAAAAGTGTAGCTAGCTCCGCCTGGTGGCATTATTTGTGCGTAAAATCCGAGTGAAAGTCTGTTTTTTTGCAAAGGGTAAGACATTGGGGGTGCATCATGTACTGTATGGCAAGCCATTTTAGTTTTTCCACGTTTTACTGGATTTTCAGATTTTAATTCTATTCTGGGAATCTAGTAAAACGCGAATAAAAGAGTAACATGGTTTTCCATATATACGATCTGTAATTGTGAATCTGGATGAATCTTTGTAAATCTTAGCGAAGTAAGAGTACTTAGAAACAGGGTTGGCTGTTTTAAAACATTTTGTTTAAAACAGGTTGTTTAAAACATGTTTTAAACAACCCTGTTTCTAAGTACTCTTACTTACATTTTTCACTCTAACTGCAGTTTTTGGAAGAAAAAACTTCCAAAAATTATCATTTTTTAGTGTTTCATTAAGCTCTAGCAAGGCCTTAACATTATTTCAGAATCTTCTGAAATGAAAAAACTCTAAAAATGGGTCACCCTGGTAGCAGTGTGCAGGGGCAGTATAAAGCCATACGGATATGTCCCTATGCTTAATTGATGTCCACAACCACAAGGTTAGTACAGGGAAATGGTTGTTTCTTTTCCCTATTTTTCTCTTTTCTTATTGGGTGAACCAAAATTGACGTCAAGATTGACGCAGAACATCTGCTGCTTTCAAATTTACAATCTGCTTACATTGCAGTTTATTTATTTAAGGTACATTCCCACTCACCAGTTAAAGCTACACTTTATTGCTACTTTACGACCCACTGACGTCACAAAGTACGACCTACTGACAACTTATTTGAGAGTTGTAAAGTTCAGTAGGGGAACTGTCAATGTTGGTTATTTAACTTATTTCAGTAGAAAAGAAAGAAAGCAGTAGTAAAACAGCCAATAATAATAGAACACATTCCCTCCCTATATTCTATTTCCTCAAGAGGGCCAATTACAGAAGTGACCACATTTTTTCTGTAAGTGATTTTTGGCAAAAGGAAATGATAAAACCCATACAAGAGGTGTGGCTTACTGTTAAGACATCACAGCCTCTTATCTGCACCTGATTGGCTAGCAGCAAGAATAACAAAGTTAAATAGAGCAGTGTAGCAGGGGGATGGGAACAACTGCACAGCAACAACAAGTGCAGCAGCAGTGCAGTATCTGTTGTAGCTTTGCAATGGGAATATAGCTTTATAGATAAACAATACATTATTTTTCAAGGCATATTTTTTTGCAATTTGTAGTGATAATTTCTGAAAAATAAAGTTAGAGTATTGAGATGTTTATCTATTTGTACAATGAATTAATAAGGAATAAAATTAATTAATTAATAAATGGAGCATTCATTTTACTAAAATGTGTGTAAAGTATATAATCACTAGGCCTCGGATTTTTATGCAATATCAAGCAAATGGTTCTCAATCTGTGGCCCAAGAGCCAATTGTGAAGTAGATCAACCAACTCTAATAAAAAACACTGAATAGAGGCTAGAAATCTAGTTGAAAAAATTAGACATCTAACCTCTAACAGGCCTTTTTGATTAGAAAATGCATAATATTGCAGATGCTCTAATGATGCTGAGTACTTCACAATTGGCTCTTGGGCCACAGATTGAGAAACATTTGCTTGATAATGCATAAAAATCCGAGCCCTAATAATCACATTTTTATCACAGTTTTATCATAAATTTTGGTAAAAAAAATCATTAAAAAAGGTTATGAAACTATAATTTTTAGTTTCTTACAAAAGTTTCCTTTTTGCATTGTTTGCTTTAAATTTCCTGCATATAATTAATGTAAAAACTATCCTAGCTATAAGAGTTGTTTTTTTAGATTGTGTGTTTTTAGATTTGTTTAAATCCGATAAAAAAAATCCCAGCTAATTAATTGAGGCAGTCCTCTTGTTTTTGGTCTTTTTTCACAAAACAAACTTTCTTCAGCTGAAACCCACAGTACTTTAATTTAGTTCATGTTAACATTTGCCCATCACAGAGGGGCCCTCGAAAATGGGAAGTTGCAAAAAAATGCCATTCTGTCAACTTTAGGCGTTCAAACTTTTAGACTTTCGAACTTTAGACTTTCGAACATTTAGACTTTCGAATTTTAGACTTTCGAACTTTAGACTTTCCAACTTTAGACTTTCGAACTTTAGACTTTCGAACTTTAGACTTTCGAACTTTTAGACTTTCGAACTTTTAGACTTTCGAACTTTTAGACTTTCAAACTTTAGACTTTCAAATCTAAGACTTTCGAACTTTAGACTTTCAAACTTTTAGACTTTCGAACTTTAGACTTTCGAACTTTTAGACTTTCGAACTTTAGACTTTCAAACTTTTAGACTTTCGAACTTTTAGACTTTCGAACTTTAGACTTTCGAACTTTTAGACTTTCGAACTTTAGACTTTCGAACTTTAGACTTTCGAACTTTAGACTTTCGAACTTTTAGACTTTCGAACTTTTTGACTTTCGAACTTTAGACTTTCGAACTTTTAGACTTTCGAACTTTTAGACTTTCGAACTTTTAGACTTTCGAACTTTTAGACTTTCGAACTTTACGTGTTCAAACTTTAGACTTTCGAACGTTTAGACTTTCGAACGTTTAGACTTTCGAACTTTAGGTGTTCAAACTATAGACTTTCGAACTTTAGACTTTCGAACTTTTAGTCTTTCTAACTTTTAGACTTTCGAACTTTTAGACTTTCGAACTTTAGACTTTCAAACTTTTAGACTTTCGAACTTTAGACTTTCGAACTTTAGACTTTCGAACTTTAGACTTTCGAACTTTAGACTTTCGAACTTTTAGACTTTCGAACTTTTAGACTTTCGAACTTTTAGACTTTTGAACTTTAGACTTTCGAACTTTTAGACTTTCGAACTTTTAGACTTTGGAACTTTAGACTTTCGAACTTTAGACTTTCGAACTTTAGACTTTCAATCCTCTTTAATTCCACAAGCCACCAACATGAGTTTAACATTTTGGTTGTAGGTGCAGATACAATGTGCAGTCAGTTTCTCATATAATATGGACTGCCTGAAGGGCCACCCAAGCCGGGCAGGTCTTCGTTGGGTAGGAATTAGACTAAGAGTGATACCTAGGAGAAGGTAACTGATACAAATCCCTGGTAGAGGGCAACAGCTCTATCAGTACTAGTAGAAGGCATAATTCAACTGATGAAGGATTGGCTTCAAATCAGATGAATACAAGTGAGATCACAATGATTAGAGGGTTGTATTCCTGTGATGAAGAAGGCAAGGGTAAACCACTGCATAAATTTCCCAAGTATACAGCGAATACAATTGCTGTGAAACCAGTCCAAGAACTGAATGACAATTTGTACTGTTTTATTGGTACTCAAATAATACAATATTATAAATAATAAATAGCTGTGAAGTACTAAATGGATAAATTAACATTAGTAATAAAATATTAAAAAAGTAATTTATTTATATGAATGTATAGTTGACCAGTGCAGAATGTAACTTTCACATAAAAGCATGATCATATATGTAACGTCCCGCCGGACCGTTACAATACCCAGGTAAATTAAACCCCAAAACGGATGTAAAACTTACCGCTTACCGGCTCCTTACGGGGACGGGACTGTACCTGTAGCCGCCTCTCCCACGGTGTTCCTGGAGACGTGTCGGCTCCCAGGAGCCACCCTCGACGGACACGGATGAAAACCATGCCGCCACGCCGAGAATATCGCGGTAGAACAACGGTTCTACCGCGAGCCGACACAAGTACCGGCCGAAACAAGTCGGTGAAGGCGGTGGTGTTGCCCCAACCCGGAAAACCCACCCTCCTCGGTACTTCCCCAAATAACGGACACAACACAAGTGTGATGATTAAAAAGTGTTTAATTACACTATGATGAGTGATGATGCTGGCAGTAGATAATTACAGCCCTTGGCTGGGAAACTCCCTTCAGCCAAGAGGTATATACAGAACAAGGCCCAAAGGCCAAAGGCAAAACAAAAGAGATGAGAATGCTGGCCAGTGGAGGTCAACCAGACCTCCACCCACAGGTCTAGTCACTTTCAAAGCCTACAACCAACTGCCCCGATCCTGTGGTTGACTAGGCCACAGGAAACCTTCAGGCAACTCCACCTGGAGGGGACAGAGGTCACATCTGACCTCTCACCCATGGACTTCATGGTGAGAGGTCTGCTGGCACCAAAATGGCGTCCGTCCCAACAGCCTACTGTAGCTGTCAGGCAGAACACCATAGGGAAATTCGTCTGCTCACTCAAAATTAAAAATTGAGCAGACCAGGTTGCCACATATACATAATGTGTGTACTGTAATATATATATTTTATACATATATGCGATCCCTACTACGTGTTTGTCTTAGTGCGAGAAACCTTGTCAAGGAGGAAATCCCAGCCACAATTGTAAATGATTATGTTAAAAGTTTTTTCATGGCAATATCTTAAAAAATAATTCCTAAAAACTATTTTTGCTTTTTATTTTTGCAATTACAAAAAGTACTCTGCTAGCAGCCCTGTGGGCCTATGGCAGAGGGACATAAAATCTTAAGTGCAGCATAAGCAGCACTGTAAAGCAGCAACACCATACATGCACATACTGCATATAAAAAACAAAATGAATATACAATTGTCAATCCCACAAAACAAAATTATCCCCATTCACCGCTTCCTCAGGAAGAGAGTTTCATTGTCTCTAGGAAAAAAGACCAGTAATATGAATCTGTCCTAACAGAAATCTCCATAATTTTCTTAGAGTGGTCAGCCCTGCCAATGTATAGTGCTTTATGAATATCACTGGACTGTGGTTTAGGACAATCACCATGTGTCATTTTTTCAAACAATTTCAAACTTATCTCTGCCCTGCGATGTGTTAAACTATGCCATTGCAACACTGACAGCATCTCAGTGACACTATTGGCGCAGTCACACTAGGCTGGTTTCCCAGCTGCTGGTTGCTGCTGGCTGGTTGTAGCACTCTAGCAGCATAGTCTGAACTGCTACTAGCAGCTGCTTTCTACAGCGGGCTAGTGATTTTAACAGCGGCTGGTGAAGTTGGACATGTCCAACTTTAGCATCTTCCAGCTGGTCACGTGACTTCCTTCCTGCTGCTGCCATCTAGTGTGAACTTTTTGTTGCTAGTAGTGGCACTAGTGGTAGTTGAAACTCCACTGCTTGGGTTGGTTGTTGTTAGAGTTTGTGTTTTTGCAAGACGGTGATTGGATGGCTTGCGCTGCTAATACCAGCAGTAATTGGACAAGTGTGAACCCAAAGCAGCTGCTGCTTGCTGTTGCTGCTAATAGCCAGCAGCAACCAGCGGCTTGTAAACCAGCCTAGTGTGACTGCGCCTTATCAGTAAATTTGTGCCTGCTGCCAAAAAAACAAAATAAATATTTGTAAAGCTCAAGTAACCCAAACTAAGCTAAACTAAGCCAACTGTGCAGTGAGTCGTGTTTTATTTTACTGAAGTAGCCAATAATTGCTGTGATCTACTAGAAATTAGGAAGAAAAAAAAACATCATTTCTGCAAGGTTAAAATCAAACCTGAGACCTAATGATTTTGAGGTACAGACGTCACGTTACCACTTAGGCCTGCTTCGCACAGACCACTTTGTGGTACAACAAAGTGGTTGATATGGCATGCTTGACACAGGCCACTCCATGGCATGCTGTCAGTGCAGGCCACTTGTGACCGTGATTAGCACTGATAAACACTCAAACAGTGGTTGCTACTTGTGACAAGACATCGACCACTCATCGCCACTGTCGTGAAGAACAAAAACTGGTGGTGCATGTGGCTCTTTGGGAGAATAACTTATTTGTAGCATAGGTTTGATGCGAAACTACTCTCCGTTTTTTACCATACTTCATGTGGTGGTGATTCTATGTTTTCATAATTTAAGTAAAAGGCACTGTTAGGAGACAAAAAACAGACGCACCATCTCACTCTGACATGTTCTCGATGTTCATTGATATCATACTGTTTATCAATACACTCTCCGTAAACATTGTCTGATTGGAGCAAACATAATCTATTGCATTCCTCGGCATTTTTCGTGTTAAGGCCACACAGTTGATCACTATAATTTGTTCGTCTATGATGTGATCTCCATCTGGATCTAAAACGTTTAAATGGTCTTGTAAGCCATTTGAATAAACGTTCCTGGCTGAACTCATGACCTAAAATGGTTTTTTTAAACAAAAAAATTTGAAATTTCAGATTATACAGGATGGCCATTAAGTCCCTATCAGATTTTTGGTGGGAATAATTTGATTATTAATTAATTTGTGCACAGTAGACTTTGGCAAGCCCAGACTGCGTGACATGCTAAGTAGCACAACATGTTGCCCCAATGTACGAATTTATATTATCAATGTTGGCAGTTGGCAACAAGTTTTTGTCTCCAACACTTGGCCCATTTTATGTTGTCCCAATATTGCAAAAATACATATGGCCCACTTGATGTTGGCACACAATTCATAATGTATGAGAGTCATTGGTGCCAGGTTCAGCGTTGGGCCATCGAGTACGGCCAATAGTGAGATTAATGACCAAACACAATGTTGTGGCACTATAATAAAATAAACCTCCTTGTTGGCATGCTGCCTGGGTCCTATTCCACAAAAAGCATGGACTAATAATTACAAGAGAATTGACTTGTAAATTCGACTAATATAATATCGTGTTCCTTGAAACTATTACTTGTAACTTGCAATTATTACTCCAGATGTTTAATCCCCAGGCGAGTCACTCTTTTTACCCATGGTCAACATCGACAAAATCGGACTGCCGCAACCCAAAAACGTTCACGGGTCGCTCGATTTGGGCTCGGCTTGCCTATGCTCGGTGCCGTACATCCGGCGACCATTGGATCGTCAGGACTTTAAGGCGGTAAAAATTAGAAACGTCTTCCCATGCCTTACCTTAGTCATTTTTTTTGTTAATTTGCCACTAAAATTGCCAAATTATCTTTTTTAGCTTCATTGTTCGTTGGCATCCAAAACGGCATCGCAAAAGTTAAGAATGTTGTTGCACTTATGCAATGCCAGTTTGTATTACTTTACTTGTAGTAGTTGTACATGTAGTTATTAGTTAAATCTACAGGCAATGTCAGTTTTTTCCATGTGGAACTCAACATTTTGATACCATATTTCCAGGTACTATTACTTGTAACTTGTAATTTATTACTTTAGTAGTTTTGTGAAATAGGGTCCTGGGGTCTGGATGGCTACTGAAACCTAGTTAATTCCTGTGGTTTATTTATTACGACCACTTTTTGCTACACTAGGGCCACTTTCCAAACACTGGCAGTCAATTCGAGTATTCCGTTCCAGCGACTGCGAACCGCTTTAAGTGAACTGTGATCGTGACATACTCACCTGGATTCATTACATGTCCTGATGTATGCTTTTTTGGTTGGTTGTCATTTGTGCTCAAATCCAAACCTGTATCAATAACAAATGAGCATTCAGGATTGCAAATGGAATTAACTTTGACATTGTTATTACTAAAGGCTTTCGTAAAGCTCAACAAATATTGTCTCTTAAAAATGTTTCTGAAATACAAATCAAAGTTTTATTTGTAATGTACTTTCTATAAGCCCAACGAGTTCCTAGAGTTATAAGACAATGGAACTCTCTTCCTGAGGCAGTGGTGAATGGGGATAATTTTGTTTTGTGGGATTGACAATTGTATATTCATTTTGTTTTTTTATATACATGTATGTGCTTGACAATGCTTAATGCTGCATGTGGACTTTTGTGTCCCTCTGCCATAGGCCTATTTGGCTGCTAGCAGAGTACTAATTGTAATTGTAAAAGTTCTGAAATCATCAGTGCCATTTAGTGAAAGCATTGTACTACAAACAGCAAAATTGAATGAACAACATGTGGTCAAACTATTGCATAGGTGGAAGTTAGGGGGCATGTGGGAGGGATGGCAGCCACTACCCCAAAAAGAAACTTTTTTTTTAAAAACAGGATACAAGTTCACACGTTTGTCAACAATTTATCTGTTCCTTTTCATGCTGGCCAGCTTAATCCTTCCAAAAATGCAATGGTCTTTTTTTGGTTCTTGGTCCTCTAACTCTTGCCACCCCAATTTTCAATCCCAATTTATGCCTATGAAAAATAGGGACATATCCTTTTGCCTTTCTATATTTGGTTATGGTCACACTGCTGCAATGTGACCCACTTTTAAGAGTTTTTCATTTCAGAAGGTTTTTAAATAATGTTTTTAAGATTTTTTTTAGAAGTATAAAGTTCCAAAAGCTATAATTTCAGAAGGTTTTGTTGAGCTCTAGGAAATCCTTTATTAGTCATTGTATTGTTTTGGAAAGAAAAAAACCTACTTTCAGTTTTTGAAATAAAGATAAAAGCGAAAATTAAGCATATTGAAACTCGATGCAAGTTAGTCCAACAGCAGTTGAAGTTCATCATATTCTCTGAAATGTTGAAATTAGAATGTGAAAGAGTTATGCATGGTAATAAAAAGTTTCCAGTCTGGTGTTGTAAAAAGTAACTGGCATGTCTTATCATCTCTGTTCAAGGGAATCTCCTTTACACTAAATACACCTCTTGATACTCATTTGCCAGTGCTTTTACCACTTCTGGAATGCATTCCTGGATCTCATTTTGTGGAAAAACTGTTGACAATTCCATCCACAGCATCAAAGCGACTTCATTTGATGGCTATATTTTATTTGTTTTAAAGAGAAAGAAATCGCATGAAGCGAGGTCTCTTGAGTATGGAGGGTGAGGTGTAATGTCTCAACAATGTTCCACAAGAAGGACTTCCAAGAGCACTTTCGAAACTGGAATGAAACTGGTTGGACTGGTGCTGGCTTTGGGAGGATATTGGATAACATTGAATACCTGGGCCATAGATAAGTCAGTTACTTTTTAGAGTGCCAGTTGGAAAACTTTTTGATCATCAAAAGTAATTACGAATCATAATTTGCAATTATTACAACAAGTTCACTTACCTGGAGATTGAGTGTAAAATGTGGCTGTTTTATGACTTTTGTATAATTTCCATGTTTCCTCCAGTATTGGAGGAAACATGGAAATTATACAAAAGTCATTGTTACTCACAAGGTCACGCTAACACACACCCACACACCCCTTGCATCTTTGTTCACATCTTGTGTCACACCTGCATCAAAAGCACATTTTAAACCTATAATTGTTGTAGCTTCAGCCTTTTCATTTTTAAACTATAATGTTTAATATAATTAGAATTTTCTTGTGTTTTAGCTGTTTTTGACCTCCATTGATTGCTCTTTAGAGTAATGGAGGTATATAGGATCATGCAAGAAAAGGGACAAAACAAGGGATTCAAGGAACCCTATAGACCTCCATTGCTTTAATATATGCTTTCATATATCAAATAACCAACTTTTTTTTCATTGTTACATGTGTGCGCATGTGTATGCACATGTACACACTTGTGCGCATGTGTACGCACATGTACACACTTGTGCGCATGTGTACGCACATGTACACACTTGTGCGCATGTGTACGCACATGTACACACTTGTGCGCATGTGTACGCACATGTACACACTCGTGTGCATGTGTACGCACATGTACACACTTGTGCGCATGTGTACGCACATGTACACACTTGTGCGCATGTGTACGCACATGTACACACTTGTGCGCATGTGTACGCACATGTATAGACGTGTGCGCATGTGTACGCACATGTACACACTTGTGCGCATGTGTACGCACATGTATAGACGTGTGCGCATGTGTATATAGATAAACACATGTATGTATTCAAGTACATGACATAGTTACATGTGATGCGCATGCGTCATTCATTTGTAATAATATGGTTTAGAATGAATATACGTCACATGTATTCTAATATACAAAAATAATAACAGAACATAGAAAGGAACACCCCTCCTAAATAATAGAAAAGTCCCCCCTTTCGAATGCTACAACTGGAAAGAGGAAGAATCGAGATTTTTTTTTAAAAAAATTACGTTTTTAAAAAATCGAAATCTTATATATCGAATAGCTCTAAAATTCCAATTTTTTCCAGTTTCATCGTCAGAATGTTTACATCATTTTAAGTCTGATGACATTTTATTGTAGGTGGCCCTGTTTTCGAGTTGTTCGACCCACTAAAAATTATGACCAAAAACTCAATATTTGTTTCTAAAAAATTCATAAAAAAATAACCCCTGGGTAAAATTTTCTAATTTTTTGTCAGGAGCTTCATATTGACCCACGGAATCAAATAAAAAATACTGCATGTCTTTATCTCATTCCGTTCTTGAGTTGTTCGAGGAACTAAATCGGGTTCCGGACACACACACAGACACACAGACATCCTTTTTTTGCCCCTTTTCTTGCATGATCCTATATACCTCCATTGCTCTATAGAGCAATGGAGGTCAAAAAGATGTCTTTATGTTCGTAAGTTTGTATGACTGGAACCCCGAGTTTGTGGGTCGAACAACTCAAGAACGGAATGAGATAAAGACATGCAGTATTTTTTATTTGATTCAGTGGTTCAATGTGATGCTCCTGACAAAAAAGCAGAAAATTTTACCCAGGGGTTATTTTTTATGAATTGTTTAGAAACAAATTTTGAGTTTCTGGTCATAATATTTTGTGGCTCGAACAACTCGAAAATTTTGCGCGAAATTAGGATTGTCTTAAATTTAGATTTAATAAAAAAGGGACCACTCAGAATGCAATGTATTCCCTCAAACAACTCCAAAAATAGGAGAAGCAAACGGTCATCAATGGTCAAGAAACCAACTCTTACGAGTAGCCTCTAACCAGCTTCACGCTCAGGAGTAATTGCTTCCACTCTTCATCGTGGGTTTTCACAGGGAGACTATTTTCATGTACTGACACAGATATTTCTACTATAGAAATGATCCTATGTAGTATAGTCTTAACTTTTGCCTCTAACCGCACCTCCTCCTATACTATCACAAGAGACACTCTTTCCATGGTGAATCTCAAACTCATTAATCAAATTAATTTTCATTTAAAATAATTAATATCAAAATCCATTGTTATATTCACGACTGAAACCATAATTAGCAAATTAACAAAATGTGAAAGTGTTTCAGCATGCAGAATAAGAAAACTTTATTGATTTCTTGTGACAAGGGGGCCCATTGTGGGCCGTCATGCCTCCTTATTGTAAACAGTGACACGCGCATCATATACTTGTCTAGAATTCAAGCCCATGTTGTGATTTTTAACCCTTTTGACCTCCATGCAAGAAAAGAGGCAAAAAAATAATGTATGTCCATAAGTCTGTATGTCCAGTACCCCGAGTTAGTGGGTGGAACAACTCAAGAACGGAATGAGATAAAGAGATGCAGTATTTTTTATTTGATTCAGTGGTTCAATATGATGCTCCTGACAAACAATCAGAAAATTTTACCAACGGGTTATTTTTTTATGAATGCTCAAATCAAAAATTTGATTGATCAGACCAGGTTGCCACAATCCTCTCAACTTCCCTGGCTTCCGCACCATGGGCTGGTGCACTGGAAGCCTGCATCGCCTCCCTTTCGGCGATTCGCTTCTGGCCGGCGATGTTCGTGGCACTCGCAATAGGCGGGACGCCATGACCGACAGGAGGTTCCCCTGTTTTGAGCGGGCTCCGGGCGGGTATTCCCTGCAGGGGAGGGAACTCCACAGCCCGGCGCTCAAACTCCTGCCGCGCACTTGCTCCGACCACACGGGCGATCTGTCGGTGCAAGCTCGCCGTTTGAGCTTGAAGCCGTTTGAGCTTGTCTTCCAAGCTAATGAGCTTGCGGATGGTACGCCATCGTGAAGTGATGCGCTATGTTATAGCGCTCCCAGAACTTCAGCAGGACTTTGCTGGAGAACTGCGACCCACAATCCGAGACAAGAGCTTTCGGCGTGCCGTACACCGAAAGGATCTCATCCTTCAGGAATTTCACAACACAGGCGGCCGTGGCCCTTCGTACCACCCTAGCCACACCGTACCGGGTGAAATAGTCAACCATGATAAGCACATAGGTGACTCCACCCACGGAGGCAGGAAACGGTCCAACGAAGTCCATTCCCCAGGTATCAACTGGGTACTCCGGCACAATCGGTTGGAGAAATCCCTGACTTCGAGTGAACTGTCGCGCTCTTTGACACACCAAACAGGACTTAACATATTCGGCCGTGTCCCGCTTCATACCGATCCAGTAGAAGCGTGAGCACAGTCTCTGGTAGGTCTTAAACATCCCGAAGTGACCAGCTTCGGGAACGTCATGTAGCTTCCTTAGACAGAAAGCCCTGCATGACTTCGGAACTACCAGTACAGTTCTCAACCGATCCTGGATGGACCTGATGGCAAACAACAAGTCATCTGCCACCACAAACTGGAACCGGAGGTTCGAGTTGGGGTCATGGAAGATTTCACTCTTCACCTTGGAGCACCAGCCATCGGCCTCTTGCTCCTTGACCCGATCCACCTCGGAACGGATGTGGTAAATAACCTCACCTACGTCGGCTTCGACGTATTCAGGCAAGGAAAGGTCCGCCACATCACGAACAGGATACCGACTCAAAGCGTCGGCATCCACGTGCAGTGTTCCCTTCCTATACTGAACCTTAAACTGGTACTCTTGTAGCTGCATCTGCCAACGCCCCAACCTGCCTTGCAGGTTTTTGGCTGTCTGCAGATAGCAAAGAGCATGGTGATCAGTTGCGATCACGAACTCCCGGTTAAAGAGGTAAGGACGGAATTTACCCACGGCAAACATGACCGCCAAGCACTCCTGCTCGGTGACCAAATACCGTGTTTCTGCTCCTTTCATGAGTCGGCTTGCGTAGGCCAGAACACGGGGGACATTGTCCTCCGGTAACTTCTGGTAGACTACGACTCCCAAGCCGTACCCACTAGCATCGGTATGTGTCATTATCTCACGAGGAGCGTACATGGTGAGTACCGGCGCTTCGGTTAAAAATGCCTTTAACCGAGCAAACGCTAGTTTGCACTGATCCGACCACTCGAAGGATGCATCCTTCTTCGTCAGATCATGCAAAGGCCTTGCCACCTTGGTGAAGTCCTTGATGAACCTTCGATAGTAACTGGCCAGTCCGAGAAAACTGCGGACGCCTGTCACCGTCGTCGGGACATCAAACTCCTGGACTGCTCGCACGAGATCCGGGTCCGGAGCAACTTCCTCGGCACTCATTATGTGACCGAGATAACGCACTTTGTTAAAGCCAAAGAAACATTTCTTCGGCTGGTGTTTCAGCTCCGCCCCTCGTAACAGTCCAAGGACAGTGGAGTCTTTCGAGAAACTGCTCGAAAGTGTTCCCAAAGACGATAATATTGTCCAGGTACACCAGACAAGTCTCCCACTTATGTCCTGCCAATAAGAGGTCTAGCGCTTTCTGCATAGTGGCTGGAGCATTACAGAGTCCGAAAGGCATTTTCCGGAAGTCAAACAGACCTTGAGAGCAAATAAATGCCGTTTTCTCAATGTCTGGCTCAGCCATCCGAACCTGCCAGTAACCACTAGCCAGGTCCAAGGTAGCGAAAAACTTTGCACCGACCAATGAATCGAGTGCATCATTGATGCGAGGCAACGGATACTGATCCAGCTTAGTCTGGGCATTCAGTTTCCAGTAGTCCACACACAAACGAAAGCCACCATCCTTCTTGCGAACAAGCAAGATAGGGCTCGCGTAGGAACTAGCGAAGGTTGGATAACCCCTGCATCCAACATCTTCGCCACCTCTTTTTCTCGACTGCTCTGGCCGCTGGAGCAGTTCGACGCAATCCTTCCCGCACTGGAGGTTGCCCACCGGTGTCAATCGTATGCTCGACCAGAGAGGTTTCACCCAACTCTGTAAAGTCGAACGCGAAATGATCCCGGCGTGCCAGCAGGAACTCCCAAAGCTGTCTCGCCTCTTCAGGCTTTAGACTGGGACCAATCTTAAGACACTCTTCGAGAGTTGTAGCTGTCGTCACATTGAGCACTTGGCATCTGTTTCCGGGTGGCCCCTCTCAACTTAGACGAGGCCTCCCCTGGTCGAACTGTCACCGGAGTGGGGTCTCCCCCTCTCAACTTAGATGGCTCTTGCAGCCCTACCACAATGGCAGCCTCCACAGCTTGAGCCGTGGCTACACCCTCTCCTGTTTCCAGGGCAATAGGTGCACTTCCCACGTTTTCAAGCCAGATATCGTACGTGCCAAGCCGGTTAGCTGCGGCGATACCTGCCACTGCTAACACACCACGTCCACCCAAGGCTTTCCGGTGCGGCTCGACGAGAAGCAGCTGGCCAGGGCCGGCATGCTCTACCAATGTCACAGATACGACACGTCGTACGTGGGCTGGTAGCCAGACATTCTCCCTCAGTCGCAGAGAACAAACTTCTCCGCGCCCGATAGAGGTTCTGGTCTCGGGCAGCTCCAGTGAAACAATGTTCACCCACCCGTCAATCTTCTCGAGTGCAGGCGGATCCACTGGGAGTTGCCGTCCCGGAGGCAAAGCCCCTGGTATCGGCGATGGAATTGCTTCCACCCCCTAGGTTCCTCAAGTGCTCGATCGGTGAATGCAGCTTGGAGGGCGTCTGGATGTGCAGCCGAGACATCCTATCGGAAGTAGACCTTCCGGTGCACGATATCTACCATCAAGCCGAAGTGTGAGGCATGATCAACGCCCAACAACGCTTCGTCCTCTCCTTTCACCAAAAGGAGAGGCACCTTGATGGTTTTCTTGTGGATGGTCAATTCCACATTTGTGACCCCTACTACCTCGATGGAGTGCCCACCCATTTCAAGAAGGAATGAAGGAACCGCCAGTTCCTCTATAGGCAACTCCATCACTCGTGCCACCGTAATGCTTAAGACCGACACGTCGGCCCCGGTGTCTACGATCATCTCCAAGAGACGATCGCCTATCGACACCCACACCCGTGGTGAACCTATGTCATAGGCCCGGCTCTGAAGCTCAGGAATGGGAACCTGCGGGTTCCCACCACCGACCTTCTGCATCCCGTCCACCTTACCGTCCACCCCGGACGGTAATTCCAGATGTGCAGAAGGCTGGGACACTGTCTCAGAAACCAGAGACTTCCCAGGCACAACAGGAGGTATGGGCGCACCAACTCCTCCCGCCTGCTCGATGAGCGCACGATCCAGCACCTCACCACTAGGCATATAGGGTGAGGGGGTAAACCAGCGATCTAGCTGGCTGCACACGGCCTCCAATGTGGAGCATGGCGATGGAAATACCCACTGGGTAATTTCCGGGTCCGCAGACCTCGCCAGAGGCACCCCTGCCTTACGCAGGACATCCACATATTTGGAGACCGCCCGGAGGTACGTCCCTCGCTCAGAACCCAGGCCCTGACAGGCACCTGAGCTTTGAAGCTTCACCGGTCGCCCACCACTCAGTTCGGTGGTGACCGGCAGCGGTTTAACGAAGACTTCTCTTCGTCCTTCCTGAGTCGATAGTAGAACTGGCCATCATGAACGGTGGCCAGATACTTACGACCCTCCAGCCAAACTGGCGCAATGCCAGCGGTTGGCTGGAGCTTCTGACTTTCGTCAGGCACCACTCTGGCAACCTGCCCTTTGGCCGCAGCCTTCGGACAATCCTTCTTCAGGTGACTCATCTGGTTACACCCGAAACAAGGACCTAGTCGCCGGAGTGAGTCTCCTGTACGGTCCGTACTTCGAGGCGTTGCCGCCGGCTGACCTCTACCAGAGCCTGCCGTCTTCTTCTTCTTGCCTCCGGTCTTGGCTCCTGCTTTGTCCGACTTGGACGGTGCAGTAGCCTTCGCACCTGTTTGGCTCGAAGATGAAGCCCTGGCAGAGCTCCCAGAGCTAGCCGTGGTTCCAGAGGACTGAGCGCTAGCCCTGTCCTGAGGAACTCCTCTAGTACGGTTAGGTAATTTACCTGTAAGAAGCAAATCGGCTTCAACCAGCCGTGCCTTTCGGGCATAAGGTTCTACTGTGCCAGCCTTACAACCGATCAATTGATCAGTGATGGCCGTTAAGAGTTTCCGTTTGAAGCGTATGAGCCGACAGCTCTCGTCTTCACCCGGAGACACTCGGTCGGACAGTTCCAAGAACCGCCAGTAGAATGCTTGCACAGACTCGGTAGCCCCCTGTTTCATCGACTCGAATTCGCCGAAACAAAGGCGAGCCTGGTTACTGGTGCTGAAGCGGCTACGCATAGCATCCTTCAGCTCAGCCCAGGTCAGGTCAGGAAGAGTTTCCACCAAAGTGGCATAGTACTTTTCCGCCGGACCGTCCAGCAGAAACGTGAAGAAACTGCATCGGGACTCGTCCGTCCAGCGCTGAGCTCGGGCTTTCGCTTCGAACTTGCGGAGAAAAGGCGTCAAGTCTTCTCTGCCGTCGTAACGAGCAAATGAGTGGACCGGGTTAAAGAGCCCGAACGCCTGAACCTCCGCTGGAACCGCTGGAGCGGACGTCCAAGCAGCGGCGCTAACCCTGCGAGGCTGCCTGCTCCGGTTCCCCGAAACGTCAGACTCGGACTCAGCTTCCGAGGGTATCACCAACTGAACTCTCGGCTGCTGTCCGGGTGCAGGAGGAACTCCCCGGCCAACCCCCCTAGGAGATGGCCTGGGTGCTTCCCGTAGAGGTTTCCGCCTGGCCTGCACCAGTGGTACCTTCTCCAGTGCGCTTTCACGCACGGGCGACAGTGAATACTCTGGCACCTCTCTCGGTTCGACCACCGACCGGGACAGCCGTCCTTCCAACTGAAGGACATCTATCCCGTAAGCGATCTCCCTGAGTTGCCACTCGGAGAGCGTGGCCAAAAAGGCCCGGCCCTCCCGTGCAGTTTCATCGGGGATCACCACCAGGTCCCGAAGGGGCTGACCGCCCCGTCCAACCGGACGAGCAGCGGTGGAAGCTTGGACGATCGGCCGCGACCAATCGTCCTCCCCGATGAGATCACCATCGGATCCACTGTTTTTCAACGGGTATTCTCCCGGAAGAATGTCACGGTGGCGTTTCCGCACCGTGACCCAGTCCTCCGGGAAATCCCCGTCTATGCTACCGCTTCGTTCCCCTGTTTCCAGGGGATCTTCGCCTTCCGCCCCCAAGGGGCTGGTCGACTACGCGGCCGCGTAACTCCAACCCCGCATCTGCACCAAGTTCCCGACCTCCCGTCGGTACTTTTGGGGCTGGCTCCATTTTTCACCGTAAATGAACGGTAAAATCTGGACAACGGGTTTCCACCATCGAAAACGGTAAACTCACGGACAGAAGTTCGTAAAATACCGTGACGAACGGATGGGACCGTGCGAAACCGCGGTATCACGGACAAAAGTCCGTGTCCCACGATGAGGAACGGTCAGAGTTTAACCCTACCGGTTTCTACCGTGGTATAACGGACAAAAGTCTGTTTCCCACGGTGTACTTCTCGGTAAAACACCGTACACCACCGAAAACCACGGTACCACGGACCGTAGTCCGTGCCCCACGGTAGTTCAACGGTAAATTTACCGTTAACCATGGTGCAACGGACCGGAGTCCGTTCCCCACGGTAAATCACGGTAAAAATACGGTAAACTTTACCGCTAACCATAATACAACGGACCGAAGTCCGCACCACGGCAAATAAACGGTAAAGTGTGGTGGATTTACCGTTCACCACGGTACAACGAACCGGAGTCCGTTCCTCACAGTGAATAACGGTAAATAAACGGTGAAACAGTGGTTTCCGCCGCTGTCCCACGGACCAAAGTCCGTGCCCAGTGGCGTACTCTCACCGCACGGTGATTCGACCGACTAAACGGTCGAATCCACGGTATATCACCATGCGAGAGGTGGGGTACAGATACCCGGCGCCTCCACCAATTGTAACGTCCCGCCGGACCGTTACAATACCCCGGTAAATTAAAACGCCCACAAAACACATAGACGTAAAAACTCACCATCAACCGGCTCCTTACGGGGATGGGACCGTACCCGTAGCCGCCTCTCCCACGGTGTTCCTGGAGACGTGTCGGCTCTTTGGAGCCACCCCCGATGGACACGGACGAAAACCACGCCGCCACACCAAGCCGAAACAAGTCGGAAATGACGGTGGTGTTGTCCCAACCGGGAAACCCACCCTCCGCGGTACTCCCCAAAATAAAGACACGGACACAAAGTAAGATGAAGAATAAGTGTTTTAATGTACACTTACGATGTATAAAGATGACAGTGATATTTACACAACTGGCTGGTTAATTCAACCAGCCAGGCACTATACAAAACAAAAGGATACAAGGCCAAAGGCAAACAAAAAGACCGTACGCCGGACAGTGGAGGTCACCCAGACCTCCACCCACAGGTCTAGTCAGGAAAGCTGCCTCCAACACACTGCCCAGATCCTGTGGCTGACCAGGCCACAGGAAACCTCCAGGCAACTCCACCTGGAGGGGACAGAGGTCACCTCTCACCCATAGACTTCATGGTGAGAGGTCTGCTGGCACCAAAATGGCGTCCGCCCCAACAGCCTACTGTAGCTGTCAGGCAGACCACCATAGGGAAATTCGTCTGCTCAATCAAAATTTAAAATTGAGCAGACCAGGTTGCCACACATGCACAATTTCAACAAATTTATTTGGTCAAATTTTTAAATACAACAAACTTTCTTTAATTTGTCAAACCAAAAGGGCAGAAGGAAGAGGGAATAGTAATATTCCTACTGAGCAAGAGGAACTGAGAGAAGATGATCTTTTACTGGATGATCCAACAGTGGACATACTCTCTCAATCCTTATATGGATATGACATTTTAGAGAGGACATTGTGGTGGGAACATCACTGCCCCATTTCATTTGGAGGAACCTAGAAATAGGTTCCCAGATGAAGTAGTTCAGGATGTTGTCAATCACAAAGCTTAGAATTACAAATGATGACCCTGAGGAGAATAACAATTCATCTCCATTTCCACTTCTGTTTCCAGGTTTATGAATCCCAAAGCCAGATGTGATTTATCTTGGCCAATGTGGCCCTGAACAGAGGTAGCGATGTACCAACCACCTCAAGTGATTATAGGCTACACTTGAATGAGTATGTATAAGCAGAAGTCTGCCCAGGATTCCAGAGGTTGGAGAATTTACCAGGCAATGATCACTCAATCCTGCTGCTGAGGAAATGTGTAGGTTCAAAAAATACTAAAAAGTCAAAGAAATGGCTGCACCTCATTGGCCCTCTTAACGTCTGCACACATACACTGGTAACAGCCAGGAGCCAGCTCAAAAACTGGTGATTAATGAGTCAGCTAAGACTTACAAATCTTCACACTCACAAATCTTCCATTTAACATTCCATATCATCTTATGCAGATGATGGTACTATTGCAGGGCCATCAGACTTTCAGTGTTCACAAAGCCTGTTTCTGCTGAACCAGGGGCGAGAAACAATGAAAACCAAGAAGCAAAACAAGAAGCCCTCAAGAAGAGCTACAATATCACTGGGAAATAACCAAGTGATATGCTGATATAACCAAATTTGAAGGTATTTAGGGTTTTAATCTTCATTTACAATTCTTAGTCATTGAGGCTGTTTAACTTAAAAAGCATTTTGTTGCACGAGCAATTATTTTTATTCTTAATGTCAGAAGTACACCCTCATGTGACGCCATGACCATGCCTTCCTCTATCATATGGGTACCATACAAGGAAGAATGTTGAGCCAGAAGTAGATGGATGGCAATGGATGACCAAAGGCTTCCTGGAGAGGATGCACTTCAGAAGTTTGGTTACCACCCGGTTCTGGATTGTCTTGTCATTTCTTCCTATGGAATTCATTTACCTCCTTGTCCTATGGTGTATCCGATTGATCTGGGAGATGGGTTAAAGGCAAAAGGACCATGCTAATCTTGTTATGCCAATTTTATTGATATTTGTGCAAGAACTATAATAATCACAAAGATGAATGTTTCATTGAAAGAAGAAGTATCCATGGGCCCATGGGCGAATTTGAAAGACAGAAATGAATGATGAACAAAGGAAAACACGATGCTTTTATACACTTGGACTAGTGCACACCTCCGGGGTGCAACCAGGTCTAAGTGACCATGCTCCGCAAGATATCCCTCCGCTCTAAAACAGGTTCGTACACTGGTGGAGGGATGGATAGTGAGGAGTCATGCACCCCTAGGCCAGCATTCTGGGAGGATCACAATATACTGGGTGTTACATAAACCCTGACAGGAGACCAGACAGACCTGATATAATTTTCAAACTCGTAACTTCATAACACGTTTTTTATTATGTGAAGATGATATTTACATTGTTTTAACATTTTAAACAAACAATAAAAGCATCTGTTATGATTAGGGCTCGGATTTTGATGCAATATCAACCGGAATGTTTCTCAATTTGTGGCCCAAGTGCCAATTTGTGAAGTAATCATCATTATCATCATTAGAGCAACTGCAATTGTTTTTTTTTTTTCTAATAAAAAAAACTTGTTAGAGAGGCTAAATGTCTGATTACTATCAGTTGTCAATTACAGTTCTAGCCTCTAACCATTGTTTTTTTTTTAATTAGAAGGAACACCTTTTTTGTTATCTAAACGAGATTGTCACTTCACAATTGGCACTTAGGACGCAAATTGAGAAACATTCCGGTTGATATTGCATCAAAATCCGAGCCCTAGTTATGATACATAATTAATTCAAGTTTATTTTTTGACAGCAATAAAGTGCTCATATCATTCAGGACATTGTTTGCTAGCAATGTGACTTCCCCCCCCCCCCCCCACAGGAAAATGACTTTTTATAAAGTTAACAGTGACCACAACTTCAGGCTAATATAAAAAAAATATTCTATTTATTATATTTCACATTTTAAATAATTTCACACAATTTATGAAAACAAAATAATTCCAATACAAAGTGAAGAAATTTAGTGTGATGTTAATTTGACATTGGTGAGACACTGAGACCCCCCAAATGTGTTAGGGCCCAAAGGCAAAAGCCTAGGTTGCCTATGCCTATGTGTGCCCCTGAATGGCATGTGAGGTACAATTGTTAATTGTTGAAGGTTTGCTCACTGCTCACTGTCTTGCCTGGATACAAAATTAGCTTGTTATGGCTCTGTTGCCCCCCCCTCGAGGTAACATTTTAAAAGTCCAGTTTGGTCCTGGTACATAAGACTTTGTTTTGGTGTGATGCAACTGCAGCACCCCTGTGACTGCCTATGCCATGCATACTGCCCTACTGATCTATTTTGTGTGACATTAATGTTTCTGTGGAGCCACAAAAGGGGCTTCATGGGACTTTATTCTGAGGTCTTCCTAGAGCTCAACAAACTTGTCTCTAAAAATATTCCTGAAATACAAATCGGAGTTTTAGTTACAGTGTATTTTCTATAGCTCAACAAACGTATTGAAATTGTAAATGCCACCTATTGAGAGGATGATACAACAAAGGGCAATATTAAAAGAACAATATGTGGTCGACGGCTGGTCTCCTGTCAGGGTATCTCTGTTGGTTGGCCGTTAAGAGCCTAGCTACACCTCCATTTTGTTGGGTTGAGCAGAGGACAATATTATTTTATGACTGTTAAGCGGAGGACACACATACGGAAAATTAGCCAAGAAAATCCGTCCAGAAAAGAATTTTGGAAAGAATTTCAAATTCTGGCCGATTTTCTTGCACGAAAAAAAAGTTGAAACTGGCTCAACTTTTTCTTAGGACAGAATCTTACTTTCAAATTCTGACCAATAGCAGCATAGCACCTCATGACGTCATGAATCAAAAACCCATCCCACTACCCTGAAAATCCAAAATTTCAAACAATATGGCGGCTACCACATCGAAAAAACGAAGACATCAACATGATCAAATCGAATCTTTATTGGAAGCTGTTAGACAATACCCAGTTCTTTTTGACAAAAAAGACATTCTTTAAGGACACCACAATTAAAAACACTATTATCCATTTGGTACAAGTTGACAAAAAAACATGTTTATTTAGCGTACTGTATTCCCTTAGCATAAAATAAACTAGGCCTTGTTGCACTTATGTAACAATAGATGGCGCTCA